>UELX01001252.1:0-47839 GCA_900480035.1 Eupelmus urozonus
TAATAGTACATTATGCACCAAGGGAGTAAAGTCGTATATTATTCCCGAGGGTATTTTGCTGCCCGAGCGAAGCGAGGTTAAAGATTTAAGCAAGATTAAAAACTTTTTAATAATCAGGATTATGTTTTACTATTTTTAAAAGTGAAAAATATTTTTAGTGACTTTGATTGGGGTTGGGTCCCTTAAATAGTTATTAGGTTTCAAGATTAAATCTTATATAAGTATTAATTCTTTCAGATACCAGTTTTCAGTGGTGCAAAAAAAGCATTAATCGAACGACAATCGGATTTATATTTTTATGGACTCGATGGTTTTGGAGGGGCAAAGTACGATTACAAAATTGCTGCTAGAGTAGATGATTCAAAACACTCTGTACTTGCTCTTATTGATATGGTAAAACAACATTCAGGTACTAAATCTTCGAATTTTTTATTGATTTGCTATTTAACTAATGTAAAAAAAATATTTTAAATTATACTTTTATCCTAAGAAGATATAAATTTCATGCTCTTTTTTTTAGGCAATGTGAGTATAATTTCATTAGGACCATCGACGAATTTAGCATTGGCAATAGCTTTAGATAACGATTTTACAAAACATGTAAAACATTTTTACGTTATGGGCGGTAGCGTAGCTGGAGTTGGAAATACAAAACCAAATGTCGAATTTAACTTTGAGGCTGATCCGGAAGGCAATTTAATACTATTTTCTGCAGCTAAAAAGGGGCAGATAATTTTACTTCCGTGGGAAACTGCATTAGCATTAAATCTATCAAAGGTAATTTGATAAATTATTTATATAAAAGAAATATTTGAAAAGTATGAACAATTTTACAAACAATAAAGCTTGACGAGTACTCAGAAAATCAACAAAAAATTTGCAATAATTAAATTTGTTCAACGCAAGTAGTTTGATCAAAGCCATATATGGGCAAAAAAAGGTACTTTTAACTTTGAGAATAAAACAAAAAATACTTCAGAGACGTGTAAAGAGGGTTATAGCTGTCTCCAGATTCCATCTACATTTATAAACTTTGTTCAACTTCAAGGGGCTACCGTACTTCTCGATACTATAGAAGTGTCAGGTACACTGTTAAAAATTCTAGGAACGTTATCAAAACCGAATTCAGTTACATTTTTATTTAAAATACAGAAATTTGTTATTTAATATTTAATTAAATTACTGATTTTTAAATTATTCTTAATTTAAATTACAATAATTTTCCATGAATTTTCAATATAATGCGATTAAAATTTCAATACGTATGCGTTTTTAATGAAAATACAAGGAGAAATTTTTAACAGTGATACTTGGCTGGCTAGTTCATGTTAGGATGGTATATTAATACCTATGGATATAATGTTCCAATAGTACAGTAAAACTAAGTATAAAAACCATTTTAGCTTTATCATTTAAGTTTATTCTGAACATATACTTAAAAAGATTTGTATCCATTTTCTGAAGTACTTTTTGTATACTTAAAAAAAGAAGTCGAAAGTATTTTCTTAAACAATATTGCAAAATATTCAATTTTTAGGCCCGATCAATTATTTCGAATAGTTCAATCATTCCAAATAAGAAGTTCGAATTTTTCAATTACGCCAAAAGTTAATAAATTTTACTCTTCTTGACTTGGATTTTTCGAGTACTCATACAATGTTAAATCTAAGTAAGATTAATTTTTTGAGTTATTGGGTTTAAAATTTTGTTCGTCATATTGCCGTTTTTTACTTCACACAACAAACTATTTATTGTTTCAAAATTAAAAGTTTTTACATAAAAAGCTGTATTTATTGATAGTTACTAAATTTTATAACATCCTCCATTGTCTATACTTCAGTACAAGAGAAAAAAATAACGAAATTTCTATTTTCTCGAAAATTGACAGAACTGGAGAAGAAATGTTTTTGGCCAATACGACTCCCCCTATGTACGCTTCCTCAACAAAGCCGAAACTATCAGTCTCGTAAAAGAGGATGATCCCGTATGGGTTACAGCAGATAGCGTAGCTGTTGCATGCTTAATCGAACCTTCGCTGATAACTTCTTCAATCGTAAAAAATGTGAATCCTGTAACGGACGGCCAGGGTAGAGGATCTGTTGTCGTTGATCACATGAACAATACCGGCAGAGTGGAAAATACCAGGATCATTCAAAAAATTAACAATACTCTTTTTGTTCAGATGATGATTCGATACCTGACTTGCGATGAAATACCTTGTGACGATGCCAAGAACAAAGTGTGAATATCGCCAATTATTACGGATAGTTGTAGGGGATGTGTTTTACTTGAGAGTGTGAATTTGTAAAATTTTGATATTTATTTATTAATAATGACTGATAATATGAATTATATGTATAAGGAAACAATTAGAAAGTGTTATGAAATTGTTATATTTGGTTAATGATTATAAAAAAAATTTTTATTTTCTAATAAAAACTTCGAAAGATGTTTTTATTAAAAAAAAATCATATCCTTGTCAGAAATTTTGCAATACTTGATATTAAGACTTATTAAATTTTACAATTAAGCAATACAAAATTAAAAGTAGAAAGAAAATTTTGGGAATTGTGCGTTTAACACTGTTTTTCAAGATTAATGTTAAATAACTTTTTTCGTCAATCGTTAATTTTTCTTAACGAATTTAATTTATTTCACGATTCCCTGTATTTAATCAATTTATACAAAAAATTAAAGAACTCAAATAAGATAAAATATTTCGGAATAGGTAAAAAAAAAATGAAATAATAAAATGTTTTAAAAATGGAAAAATAATTTTGACAAATGAAAAATATAAAATCCCTTTAAAAAATGTCGATTAAAAAGAAAAAATTCGCTGATAACGTAAAAATATTTCGTATAAAGTTCACTTTTGAAGATAAAAGTTTTGGACGTTTCCACCCTACTTATAAAGTTAAACTAAAATTTAAATGTGCAGATGAAACAGCGTACTTAAGATATTTCAAAATAACAAAAAAGGAAAATCAAATCAACAAACTCTCCTTAATTAATAAATCACACATGAAGAAGTAGTTATAGTACATTAATTGTTCATTTCATTTTCTAGAACTTTTTTTACAACTTTAACGAAGCGCGTTTTTATTCAGATTAAATATAGTGTTAATGAGGGAAAGGTAGTAAAAAAAACATCGAGAAATTCAAGTAATGATTTTATTGAAATATAAGGAATCTGTACCAGACAGAACTAAAATTACTGTTGGATTTGGTACTACCGGGGTTCACATATCGTATATGCCTGTGTTATCTTTTTAACGCGATTATGGTATAGGTAGATCGATCGTCTATAAGTACAGAAACAATATCGAAGGTACGCGCACAGTCTATCTCGAAAGTTTAAACCTAGGAAAGATCATTCTCCTATATTCCATTCAAAATTTCCTTTATTTTTACTTGTTACCCTTTGCCTTTTCTCAATTTATTCCAGCGTATGCTTGGTGTAACATTTACAACACAAGGGATTCAAGTTTCTATGTACAGTATACATATCGTAGTATTCTACAACACTCAGATCTTTCTTGCACGCATACAGTTTTCCAATCTCTCACCCACGCACACATTACACAACTAGAATTTTCTTCGCTATTTACAATGTTATTTTTTTTATACAAGACACGCATTATTTGAATTCGCTCCTTGTTTATTTCATTCTTTTTATCTTTCTGACCTCTCCAATGTACACTTATTACAACATTTTTATGTACGAATTCTAAAGGTTTGGAGCTCCAAAGGAGCAAATTCTACTTGAATATGCAAGTTGTCCCATTGGGTAAATATGTATTTTCCGTACTCTTTACTAGAGTAAATTTTTTTATAGTTTTTTTCCCTTAATTACCTTTAAAAACATCGTCAGTTTGTGAATTTACAATTGTATTTTCACTATATTTACATCACGTGTACGAATTGAAAAGTTTAGGAAAAATATTAATCGTATTATGGGACATCCTGCATACACATAGTTAATTCTATAATACTACAGATTTAAAAATCTAAAAATCATCGTAAATGATTTTAATAAATAAGCAACATATACGATTAGGTTTTTGTTTAAAGGGTATGTATATTAATTATCTATATATCACGGATTTACTGGTTCTGAAAGTGCATACGAAGAAATGCACAGAATGTAGGCATTTGTAAAACCATTGCGACTGAAATAGTAGTATTCTATGCTTGGTAAGACGAAAAATTTGGTCAACAAGTTTCATTTAATCTTATTCTTGTTTAGTCCCCTCGTTAATAATTCGAACAAAGTGCGCTCAGGAGAAAAACAATCGAAACGCTGAGATATGCTCAAATACTCACATCATGACTGCCAAAGATCGATCGATCTATGCATCGTGCCGACTATCATTCATTACTTATTATCAAATGCATTTCATTTTTTTTAGTATAGTTTTGAAAAAAGAGCCCGTGAATGATTAATTACATTTGCTTAGTAGAAAAAAGGAACTAACTGTGCATATCGACAATAATTAATTTTGCTCACTTCATTGCACTACAAAGCAGAAAAATAGTTATCGAACCTTCATACAAGTTTAAAAGTAAGAACGCTCATCAAAAACGATTAATTTTAGGAACTTACACAAAGAAAAAGAATCTACAGTTTATTCTTATTAAGCGAAATAATCGTTAAATACACCCAGCCAAGTTTGAAATCCGATCCCTACTGACTTCACATACGTTAACCTGACATTAGTAACAGTGCGATTCACTTTAAAACTGTATATGAGAATATTGCTTCGACCTCTGTTTACTTTTACTGTATTTTTTTTAATTATTTTCAGCGAATCTATCAACTACCAAGCGTTTTCTTAAATTTGTCTGTTCACTTGTTTTCGATGGAATCAAAAACAGTAGTGATTTACATTAACCTATCCTTTCCTATTTTACACAAGATATATCGCGATATCTTTCACACTATACTTCAACTCAGTGTTTTTCTTTCCCGTTCAATCCACCGTTCGTTATCGATGAAACGAAATAAAATAAAAAAAGAACGACGCAAAAAATTTTCTTTTAATTTAGCAAAATACGCCAACGCTTGCGCTTTTTAATTTAGAAACCAGAGTGCGTGTTTAGGTCACTTTATACTTTGCTACTTCGTAACAACGCTCTTCCTCTCGCTCGACAATCTCTCACCTCGTGCTTTAGTGCGAAAATAATTTATATATACAAGCTTTGAAATATTTAAATATTACAACACGTGGCTTTGTCATATCATTCTCGCATTCCTCTACTGATAAACGTCGCTCTTGGGATCTCGCTCACGGAAGAATCCCTTCTCAGTCTTGCACTCCCTGATGGTGACAGTCTTTAGGTTGACTGTCACGTCCGTGATGAAGACTTGGTCGGCGACGGGATTGCGCGCGTGCCAGTAATCCGTGCCTGGGCTGGTCAGCGGTACGTAAACCGTCTCCGTCGGCTTCATCATTTCTGTCTGCTGTTGTTTGATACTCGGCGACTTATTATTTATATTGTTGTTGTTATTCGCTATGTTGTTGTTGATATTATTATTGTTGTTGTTATTATTGTTGTGACTATGATGTCCATTAACCATGCCGGTGTTTAACCTGTTATTGTTGGTGTAGGAATCGGTGGGACTGGGCGACTTGTGGCCATTGGCATCAACGGTTACCGGGCCGTTCTGTTGTGGGTGCAGCTTTTCCTTCTCAGCGTTCATTTTATCATTGTGCGCTTGCTGCTGCTGCTGTTGTTGTTGCTGCTGTTGCTGCTTCTTTTTGGCGGGTTGCTGCTGCTGTTGAACCGGCGGCTGCGGTTCAAGGGGAGTCTCCATCTGGGGCGAGAGAGGAGCGGACGGTGCACGAGGCAACGAAGGGGGTGGACCGCGTGGCAAATCGGCCTCGGGGCGCTTTTTGTCTTGGATGGCAGGTGCCGGCGTCGTCGGAACGGCTGGCAGCGGCTCTTCCGGTGTCGATTTGACAGTGGAGGAAGATGGTCGTCTGCCATTTACTTTGTGTGTCTGTAAACAAAAATAATAGTAAAGGTTAGATTTTCTTTAATTTTACAATCTTAAAATGATCTTTATAAAATTTAATATAAGTAAACTCCTAAAAATTTTGAAATTTACATAACTTTACAACATTTCTAATATTTTACAGTATGTAATTCAAATATGAACATAGACTCTATTGGATTTCTTCGAGCCAAGATGTTTGAACAAAAAAGAGATTCATCCATTATTCAACTGTAACGTATTCTAACATGAGCAATACAAATATTTCTATAAAAATGATTAAAAGTAAGCGTCAGTGTACTTCACCATTATTTCAAAACTTTTGCCAAGTAATATAACTTTCGATACACTTAAGCATTCGTGTAACAACGATATATTTTAATAACTAATAAACGCTTGTTTATCCACATTTCAATCCACGTTTACCCACGCGAAAAACCAACCCCAACAATCTCCCAACCCTCAAACACCACACACGATTCCTCAAATTCGACACTCACATGATAAGTGGGCGAAGTAGCATTATTTCCCTTGAGCGGCAGCAACCTGGGCATCTTGCTGGGCGGCGGACTGCCGCTTCCACTGCTCGGACTGCTGGTCGTAATGGTAACACCGATCTTTCCCGACTCCTTGCTGAGCACCTCGGCCTTGCGCTTGGTTCCAGCGGGCTCTCGCCTCGGCAGCAGCGGTATGTCGACGCTGCTGCTCGAGCTGTCGGAATCGAGTGCCGAGGCTGCTGAGAGCTCGGTCGGCGGCACCGGCGACTCCCGACCGTCTATGGAGCTGGCTAGCGTGTCCTCGTCGACTGGCAGCACGTCGTTCAGCCGCTCGTTGGCCGTGGCTGCCGGCACGATAGTGGAGGCCTCTGTGGCCGACTCGTCCTGGCTGTCCTCGCCGACGCGCTCGTCGCCGCCGGGCTCCTCTTCGACCACTAGGCTGGCGAGCACCTGTTCCTGGAATGAAGAAGGTAGGTCGTTAGTGACTGGGGTGAACGGTTCTTATACGTAATTATTTATTAAGTAAGTTTAATATTATCAAATTTAGAATATCATTCCTTTTCATAATGGAATAAAAAGCATTGTATATTTAAAAGTAAAATAAAAGTTATCTCCCATAAACTCAGATCATACAATTGTTTTCTCACAAAAAGCTATCTTCGTCAAATTAAAAACATTCAGAAGGCAGTAGCCTTTGAAAGCGCGCAAACCAAAATCAAACGTCTAGTTATCATAATAAATTCAATCGCGTATAGAAACGCGCCGAGCGACACGCCTTGTAAGGCTCGAAGTAGCCAGACGGGCTTCTCAACACCCTTCTCGTCTCTGCCCAAGAGCGTAGCAGGAATATAAAAGCGGTGAATCGGCTTGTAAATGCCGCGCGCGCACTGGGGGAGAGAGAGAGAAGCATTTGAACACGTGGTTCTCGCTTCGCTCGACACGTCTCGCACGACTGCACAACTTTGATACTCGAGACAATCGTTTGGATGAATGGTTTTTGAGCGCCTGAGTTTTTGAGTTTGGAGGGTAGCTATTGATTTTTTTTTAAGTTTGTTTTCATTTTGATGGATTGTAGCGTTGTAAGGTTTTGTATTGATATAGCGTTCTTACTTGCACGTTAGATAGTTTATAAAGTCTGGGAAATTTTATTTCATTTTAAAGTTGAATGACTTGTAATTAAATTACGTTAAATTTGAGCATGAATACTATTAAAAATTGAGCTGCTTCACAAAAATCTTTAGTGGCTTTAGTTTTTTAATTTTGCAAGGTATAAACAAGGTTTAAAGGACTTTGTAGAAGAAAATAACTTACGCTATATCGTGTGTCCCTTCGCCTTGGCCTCCTGGTTGTGACATCGCCGCCCCTTTGACTTTCTTCGTATAATTCTATTAACCTTACATCTAAAATATTTTCTTCTGGTTCCCATGTGTTGTATCTAAAAATAGAAAGATATTTTAGAATACGAATTCAATCACTCTAACTAAATTGCCCTATATGTAGGGTACAAATTTTATTCAAAATTCAATTTCCGTTTCAATGTTAAAAATAAAAGCAGTTACTTTAAATATTTAAAACTTTCAGAGATAACTAATTAAAACTATTCTTATTTCAAATCGAATTTACATCATTTTTTGGGAATTGAGAATAAAATTCCCGGAAAGTTATTATTTAATAAAGATATTGCACTCGGTTTAAAAATATAAATTTATTTTTGGTCAAACAATTTTCAACCTTTTATAATGAGATCACTGTAATCTCAATAAATACAATATTTTCACCAATCATGGCTAAATACATTTCCATAGAAATGCATTAATTTAACATTACGAAAAGCGACTTAACTATTAAGTTTTGTATTAACATAACTGTGTTAGAAAGTCATTAATATAATACAACGTTATGTTTCTCATTCGTGATGAACAATAAAAATTGTAGAAAATAAGTCTACTCATAATCCAATTCCCGAACTTCTACAGTATAACCGGTACGCTTTATTAGTGTACAGCAAGAGAAAAAGGTATATCTCAAAATTATGACCATGATTCTCATATTTAGTAGCTTAATGAATAAACTAAGTGTTGAATTTAACAAGTTTCCTTCCGTTTCGAGTACACCTTTAATCAGTAATTTGTTAATTTATGGAAGTGAATGTACATTTAAATTTTTGTAAGTTGATAATTTTTTTTTTTGTGCGAAAAAAATATGATAATTTTACTGCACATAATCAAAGTATAATTTTCAACAAACAAATACTAGTATTTTCCAAATCGAATCAAACAAAAAAAAACAAAAAAGTCTATCTTTTTTATATTAAATAAAAATTACAATAAAACAACGAAGAATCATACTCACTTTTTGCTCCACCCTTTCCATTTGACGTAATATTCAACTTTGCCCTGCAACAAAAAAAGAAAAAGAGCCATTAAAAACCAATCCCAACCTTACGCCTCCAAACAAAGCCTACAGGTGTCCACCTGACAAACGCACACTCAAAAAAAAAAAAAAAAAATCCGGCAACGAGCCTCCGCCAAAAGGTCTCTTACACAAAATCCCCCATTATACTCCGGCACTTAAAGACATTAGCCGAAAATTAGCGGCCGGTGATTTGAACGCACGGACCTCCGCATCCCAGCAACAAAAAAAAAACCTCAAAAAAAAAGCGAGCGATCAAGAGAGAGTCAAGCCGGCCGGCATCGGTTTCCTTCGGATAATTGCGAGGATCATCCGAGCGCCAATAAAAGTTTTCCAAGCGCTGCTGCCGGGGCACGCGCCTACGCGTTCCCCGTTTTACTGCGCCAATAACGGCACTTGTAAATCTTGCGAGAGAGCCGCCGCGTGTGTATACAGCCTCGCTTCTTTCGCTAGCTCGTTATGAGCGCGGTAATTAGGGCCCCGGCGCAGCCGCTCGCCGAGTGGTTTATGGAGAGCGATTATATGGACCGGCTCGGGGATTTTATGCGCGCGAGCGTGAGGGCCTAGTTTTTTTTTTATGGCTGCGGGGTCCTGTTACTACTGTGCGGAGCGGTTGGAGTTTTGGTGCGGGTGGGTTTGATGGTTTTGATGGGTTGGTAAGTGTTTTTATAGGGAGTTTGCGATTGTAGGAAGTGTAGTTTTTAATATTGAGGTATGTGCATTGAGGACGAAAGGGATGAATTGGAATGTGAAGGTAAAAAATCGACATGATAGCATAGTAGGCTTTTTCAAAAAATGTATTCTTTGTTTTTTTAGGAGAATGACAGAGATTTTGATGAAAACTTTTCATCGGGGAAGTTTCATCAGTCGCTATATACCAACGAGAAATTTTTTTTAATAAAAAAATTCGTGCTTCGCGCGAAGTATAAAGATTCATGCAGCTTCACATGCAAATTGTAAAAGTGCACAGCAAACAGTAATAAAAAAAAGTATTTCATACTTTTTCCTTCTATTACAGTCCACACGCGCGCCAGCCGATACACCGTCACCGATACACAAAACGCTGTCAATAAAACATTCTCTATCCCTATTTCGTCTATTCATCTCACGCTTCAATACGAAAATCGCGATAAAAAATCCATCCTCGCCAACGCTCTGCAAAACTCGCAGTCCACGTTTTATTTTATAAAAATTGCGCAACCACGTCTACGTGACGCTCGCGCGTGTTTCGACGAAGAAACGCGCGTTTTCATTTCGAGGCGGAAAAAAAAGCGAGTCGTGCTCATGATTGCAGTCATGCAGAAACAGCGACTCGCGTGCGCTATTCTCTCTTCTCGTCCTTGTTTCGACATTTTCCGACCTCTAATAACAACTTAAATTAAAACCTTCGAGATCATTGCTATCCCGGTAATCACCGGCACTCTCATCAGAGCCGGCTGTTAATACAATATTTACATCGCGCCTCGCGCTAATCGCCGCCTAATCCGGCTTTATCCCCGGCGTTACACCTTCTTAACAGTCACTCCGGCTGGCTAATCTTTTAAGAAAATCCCGTTGCGAGGAGAGAGAGAAGAGGAAGGCGTTTTCGGTGGCAATGTCACATGTAGAAGCGCGCGCGCGCAGGCGGAATTTCAAATGCGCGTTATACACAGCGGGGCGCGCGTGTCGACACGGTCAATAAAACGGACGGCTTCTCGTCGCGATGCAAGCCAGGGGGCTGCTGCTCTGTGTGCGCGAGCGGCGCGGTTGTATATATAGGATGGTGGATTGGCGGCCGGCCAAACGCGCTGGGATACGTGTGTATAGGGAAGCGTTGGTTGTTCGGATGGCGTTTTGTTGTTTTTTTTGGGAGAATTGGTTGGTTTTTTTGAATGGGGAAAGGGTTAAGAGAGTGTCTTTTGGTTTGGTGTGGGGGATGGCTGAGGTAGGTTGAGGAGCAGGTGACGAATGCAGGTCTTTTAATTAGAGTGAGGATGTGTAGGATGATTTTCTGTAGGAGGTGCGTAAATAAGAAGACGAGTATATAACAAAAGATGGCTAGTTGTCTGTTTATAGCAGCACCAGTTGCATCGGAAATACATTAACGATACTATGGATGTTCAAGTATAAAATTAGAGTTTACAAAATGAACGAAGTTAAATTTCTTATTTCACAATTCTCATCACAATCAGTGATGTATATGAAAATTGGGAAACATTTAAAATATCTTATAAATTTCAGATTAACTGATATTTCTCTGTTCATTCAATATAGTACAAACGCGTCCAGAAAATGTAGACAATAAAGAATACCGCATTTTTACCGCGGTGAAATTCATAAAAAATAATCGTTTAAGCACTCGCACTGAAAAAACTAAGTCAATCATTCCCTCAATAATCAAACTAAAACATCGCGACCAACACACCCCATTACCACACTTAGTCTACCTTCCCACTAATCATCCCAACAAAAAGAAAAAAACAATCATCCCTCCGATCACCCAACCGCTCTTAGCTTTACGCTCGCTAAAAAAGGCCGATCGCGTATCGCGGCTAAAAGCGGTTAACGCTTGCGTCCGCGCTTTTTTTTACTGCTGTCCACGCGTGCTGGGAAGCTCACCAGAGCCGATGGCTAGACTCGCGCGGTATATACACACGCGTGCACCGCGTCACGAAGAGGCTGCATGCACTCCGACGAAAACTGGGTCGCAGTATAGTTGCGGCGTCTTGTTTTTACGGTGATAAAAGAGCCTTATCGGGGAAATAAATCTCTTAACGGTTATAGTTTTACGCGCGTTGCGTGCGCTACTCGGATCGGCCTTTTTTTTCAGTCTGTAAATAAATGTGAGCGTCCTTTTGTTTGTTATTGTTGGATGTGGGAGTGGAGGAGGAGGTGAAGGTTTGTGCGAATTCTTTGGGAGTGTGCGGCTTGGGCTGAGTGGATTGTCATTTTTTCTTTTAAATTTTGTTTTATTGGAGATCTTTTTTGTTATTTGCCTGCATTATGGATGCTCTGTGGTTTTTTTATAAGTTTTAGGAAGAAGTAGAGTTTTATAAGAACTAATAGTCGCTTATTAATGTTTTTCTTTTTCTTACATAAGATTAATAAGACTAAACAGTGTGCTCTCAGTTTTTATGCAAAATTCGGCTTTAAAAGCAATGACTATTAAAATTTCGCACATGAGTATACTTAAGCATTCATGAATTCCTAAGTATCGCAACACTTGACTGAAAGAGCTAATTATAGCCATTTAAATGACTCTCCGCTTTACCGGCTCGATATTTATTTTGCAAACACGCATAAAACTGATAAAATCAGAATGCGCGTATTATCTCAGATGCGCCGGCGTCCAATTACTTACAAAATTTTCCACCTTCACCATCAAACTGCACCGCTCTCCAAACTACCCAAACTCATCAATCACCCACTCATCGGAAAACAAAAACCAGCCCTCCTCCCCCGAAAACATCTCGCCAAAACACTCGCTCCGCGTGAAAAGAAAAGCCTCCACGAGCGAATCTCGCCTTGAAAAGCCCCCGAGCTATATACCATTCCGAAGCCGGCGAGAAGGCCCCGAAAGCCTCCTTGGGGAAATCTCTTCCGATCCGTTTTCGCGGAAGCGTCCTGACCGTCTTCTGCTTCCCACGACAAAAAAGGTCTATACTCGGGCTCTCCCGAAATGTTCGGCCAGAAACCTTACTCCGTTATACGCGCGCGCGCGCCTGCGTATCCGTCCTTCCTTCCTTTCTTTTCATTTCTTTCTCGCTCTCGGTCTGTCTGGCTTTTTTGTAGGCAGTCCCGGCAGGTTACTTCGGAGTGCGCCTTGAGAGAGTTACGAGGATGTGTGGCGGATCGTGGGTCGGTGGGCGAGGGTTTTGAGAATTGAAGGCGAGGCGAGCAGTTTTTTAGGGTTTGTAGGGAGGGTGCAGGTGCTTTGGAGGTGTTAATGAGGAGGTTATTGTGATGTTGAGGCTGGGAGAATTTTTGAGTGTTTTTGGGAAATGCGTGGAGTGTGGAATTCGTTGGGGTTGTTGAATGCAAAAACTAAACTGATTGACTTGATAAGGTAAATGTAATTACTATGCCCTCCTCGATTATTAGATTTTTACACATTTCCAAATGTTCAGTAATTAGCATTTATCGTCTACTTAGGTGCACAGTAACAGATACCTCTATCCCTAAATGTTCCTTAAATTGAATTTTCGTTTTAGTATATCGGCAATTTACGAAGTAAATCTGGGGTGCCGGTAGAAAGTTTGATTGAATGAACGATTCCAAAACTGGAACAGATAGCACGGCAGGACGGTTCTCGTGTAATGCTACTATTGAGGAATTGCAGACACGAGGCTGCAGGAACGTAGCGACGGTTTCTCGGAGGAAAAGCAAACTTTACCCGTTACTTTTTATTACAGAGTAGACCGCTAGAGATTTCCATCTCCCAGATGAAAGCGCCTCAACTGGAGTTTCTCATAGGATATTCTGTTATAGATGTAGGCTAAAGTTGGCCTTCTTTCATTTCAATGAACTGCTCGAATTTCCATAGTGTTCGGCATACTTTGAGATAGGCCACGAGGTGAAGGAATTTCAATTATGGAAGCGTAATTGGAGGATATATGGTAGTGAGTTTTTAGATCTTATAGAGGTATAAATAAATTTTAAGAAGATTGACCGTCACCAAATTTGCAAGCAAGTCGTTTGCACAAGAATCATATTTTAAACAACTTCAAATGTAGTTAACAGTATGACACAAGAGGTTAGTATATGACTAGGCTAATTCTTAAAAAAATTTCTTTCTAAAAAATACTTAAGTTTTAAGATTTTATAAAAAGACTTATCAAAAACGTTGCAATATAATTAGCTAATAACGTTATATGATCTTGTTAAAATAAGCAAAGTGAAGTTGATTGATGGCTATGGAAAATAGGCTTGCTCAAGCATCATCATATATAATGTATATACAGATTACTAGTCAATGATGTAGTTACAAGA
This sequence comes from Eupelmus urozonus, assembly GCA_900480035.1. Taxonomy (NCBI): domain Eukaryota; kingdom Metazoa; phylum Arthropoda; class Insecta; order Hymenoptera; family Eupelmidae; genus Eupelmus; species Eupelmus urozonus. Next base: position 13,873 of record UELX01001252.1, read on the forward strand.
CAGTTCTTTTTGTTAAAACGTAGTTATTTTATTAATATTATAAGGTCTATTAAATGTGATAACTCATGAATGCATGCAGCAGGAGAAACGGAAAACACCACAAATGGATTAATGAATTTGCATCCGCATTACATTTCACTCCATTTATTATCAAAGTTGACGAATTGCATTAACCCGAAGGCAATTAGGATGATAAACTGACTGATTTATTTCATTATTCGAATCACGAAGTCCGCATATATTATGAACTTTATAAATTCTTATTTCTATGTAATAATTAAAAAAACATAACAAATTGCAGCTTCAATTAATTTCATCAAAGAGCATCAATCCACAAGAACAGTTACTTTACCCATCAAAACTACATCAATCAACCTCACCATAAAACAATAAAAAACCCATAACTCTCCCATCCCATCATCAAGCAATTAAACGCAACATCCCACCATCCCCGTCCCATCAACACCCCCGAATTACCACCCACGCATCCTCCAGCGCATTTTCATTTGCGAGAAAGCCATCTCCAAGTGTGGGTGGAGAGCGCATCTCTCAGCAATAAAGAGCAAAAGCGCGCGCGGTAGAATACATAAGCATGCACTTTTTTTTCTCTCTCCATCAGAGCAGCGCTCGCGCTGTTGTGTGTGTCCCCTCGGTTCAATACACTATACAGGCTCGTCGCCGTGGCGCGCGGAGGGGGCCAAAAGCGAGCCGAGCTGCCGCCGTTCTAACAGTACCGCGTCCGTTGATATACTTAACGAGCAGACAGAGAGAGCAGCAGAGCCGAGCGCCCGAGAGAGAAAGCTATCTGTCGGCGACGACCACCCATCTCAGTCCCACTCGCTGTTGTAGCCGGGGCGTAGGAGGGGCGAAGAAGGAAGGGGGCGGGTGGGAGAGTCGGGCAGCGGCCAACCCTGCGGGAGCGAGCGAGATGGGAAGGGCGCCGGGTAGAGAGGGTAGGGGGAGCTCGTCTGCTAGTGTGGGTTCGTCGGTGATAGGCCGGGCTTAAGACTGTGTTGGGCGCATGCGCATTGGTTAGCGGGAGACGGGCCGTTCTGTCGGCTGGCGACGCCTGGCGGCGGCTCCGCGCGGCTCTCTTCCCTAATCATTCTCTCAACTGCAGCATATAGGTATATAGAGAGGAGAGCAGCAGACACTTACCCGCTTCTCGCGCTTCTTGGTGATCCTCTCGGCGGCGTAGACGCGGTCGCCGAGGTCCATGTTGCTGGCGCCCGTCGTCACTGAGGACGACGAGTTCTCCTGCTGGTTCGCCCCTGCCTTGTTGCCCCCGGAGAATAGCTTGGCGATTATGCGCCGCTTTATCTGGTTGATGGCGGTGCCGCTCGTCGTGCTGGGTATGGTGCTGCCGTTCTGTTGCTGCTGTTGCTGCTGCTGCTGCTGCTGCTGAGACTGGGTGAGCAGCTGGACCGACTCCTCGCAGGCCCGCTTGACCTTGATCCTCTCGGAGCAGCGATGGGCCACGTCGTAGTCGTCGTAGTAGTAGTCGTAGTTGGACAGGGAGGCGCTACGCTGCTGTCTCCTCTCGCTGCTAGTGCGGTGCGCGCGCTGCTGCTGCTGCTGTTGCGAAATCGTCGTGGCGGTGTTGCGCTGGCCGCTGCTTGCGAAACTCTCGGGCGCAACGACGACCGCCGCCGCGCGCAAGGAGCGCACAAACACCGGGGACTAATGAGACAAGGGAGGACACTACGGCACTGGCACCCAACGGCGCGCACTTCTTCACTCGGCTACGGGGAGCAGCGAAGAAGAACACCGAACTCGCGGCTTTTTTCGACACTCTTTCGCGCGTTCGAATCCCAAGATTCGAACACTCGATTTCTTTATTTATTTCGTGTGTGTGTGTATACTCCGGGGAGTATATGTCACTTGAGGTATGGGTTTCCTGAAGGAGGAAGCACTGTCACTACTTTGTCACTGTTTCGTCGTGTTCTCCGCGACGAGATACAGCAACGACACTTGTTTTCTCGGTCAACTCGCTATTTCCTCTTTCTCAATCGAGCTGAGAAAAACACTGTCGGCGCAGCACGAGGTCGGGCCCGCTACGGTTTCAGCCCGACGTTTTCCGGCGGGTTAGTAGCGCGCTGCTCACCGGCTGCGAGCTGCTGCTGCAGCGACGGCCAAGTCGTCGTCAAAGTCGTCGGCTGCTGCCGCCACTCACGACCCATTAGGTCTGCCGCTGCGGCTCGAACAACACTGTGCACTCGCGTTCCACTTTTTTTCCCGTTGCAAAGTAGCAGCCGACCGGCTGGGCTCTCTGTTATTTATTTATCCGCACAAAACTCGCGCTCTCGGGGGTAACTTTCACGCGCACCCACACAAACACTGTTGATAAAAATTTCTCACGTATAGAGTACACGTCCAAGTGTGTGTCTATATATCTATCTATCTCTGTCTCGCTTCAAATGCCCCTTGGCTCGTAAACACCAAACATGGCCGTCGTGCTCTTTCTCGCTTGCTCTAACGGCGCCTCTGCACCTCTCTTCCTCTAGCCAGCGAGCGCGCGTGCACATACACTGAGCCACACGGACACAACACACACACACACACGGCCCGAAAAATCACAAGCGTGCTGCGCTGCTGCGAGCGCTCACAGAACTTTCCCCGTTCGCGAGAGAGCGCGCTTTCACCCCTCTCTTTGAGGTTATGAGAACTCTCGGGCGCCTCTCTGCGCTCTGAACACTCGCCTTCTCTCTTCTGATCGGCGAATCTGAAGCGCGCGCGCTCGCGCACTGCTCCTTGCTGCTGCTGGCCTCGCGGTTTGTTGATCAGCGCTGATACGGGATACTGCAGCGAGAGAGCGAGCGAGACGGAGACACACACACACAGCGGCTCCTGTGTACAGACACTGATCGCGCGCGCGGTCCCACGGCGTCAGTCACATTCTCCGGTTCGAGGCCGACTGAAGGCGCGCGCGCGCGCTCCGCTGCTGCTGCTGCTGCTGCTGCTCTTCTCCCCACCACTTTCCGCTGTTGCCGTCCTCGTCGCACTCACGGCCTGGGATAGACGTAGGCGCCCCTTCGCTCGCGCTCCCCTTGGACTCGTCCGACTCTCTGTATATGCTGCCAGCAGGCGGCAGAGTGAGAGAGAGAGAGAGAGAGAGGTTAGGTGGTAGGGGAAATGCACAACGCGACGGGGGGAGAGAGAGAAAGAGAGAGACCGAGCGAGCGCGCCGAGTCGTCTGTGTGTACAGCAGCGCCGTCCTCGGCTGACACGAGAAAACTCGCTCTCCTTGTGTATTATAATGCCCGTCTCTCTGTGTGTGCGCGTGTTGCGTATGTGTAGGTACACAACACCCCGGCCACAGCTGTGTGAGTGCGCGCGTGCGCTGCTTCTCTCCGCCGTGTGTTGGAGAGCGACGGAGATGGATGTACGAGATATACACTGGCTGGCTGCGCTGTTGCCGCTTCTACCCACGGCTATACCGTGCGGGCGCACTGCGATCGTGTCGATACAGCGAGAAAGCCTTTCCGCTTCGCTTGGCTGGCTCGGCGTTTATCTAACGCCGACTCTCCGGAACGTCCGCTGCTGTGAGAGACTCAGCGTCAAGGCAGAAACGCTGGCTTGCTCCGAAACGCACTTTGGAGCGGCGGCCGTGCCTCTTTCAGCCGTAGATCCGGCAACGTCGCACACGTACACACAGACACTAGCGCACGGGGGCTCAGCGACCGTTTTTCGCTGCACAGTAGTAGACACGCGCGTAATATACGTGCACACGTATACACACACACAGTCACTAACACAGAGCCGCGAGTTCACTTCTCAACAATGTAGAATCGCCGCAAAAACGCGGAAAAACACCGGACGAGCTGGGCTGTCGGTCTGCGCTGGCGCGCGACTTCGATCGGCGAGCGGCGCGAAAAAAGAGAACGCGCGCTGAGAGAAACGCTGCCTCGCGTGCAGCTCCGTCGGATCCCGAAACGAGAGTGTGTGTCCTCACCGAGAGAGCCAGAAAGAGAGTCGCGCCGTCCTTCGGCATAAATACTTGAATAAAAAGCGCGACCGGCTGCCGGCGCGCTATTGGCTGAGCCAGAGCGGCGCGGCGCTGATTGGCCGGCGTGCCGGCCGGTAGGCCAATGGCAGCTTAGCCACGGCCCACGCGGCTACCCCCACCACTCAACTGGGCGTGGCTCGGGCGCTAATCGGCCAGGAGCGCGCGTTAGTGTGCCCCCGGCCGCGCGATTTCTCACCGTGCGAGCGAGAAGGACGGAGAGATTATTCGTCGGCGTGTGTATATAGGTATACGCAGGAGCGTTTACGCGCTACCGGAGAGTGTATATATTCTTCCCCACCCGACGTGTCGACCTTTTTCTCTTTATTCTCTCTCTCTCTCTCTCTCTGGCTGGCTCTTTGTGCGCGTATATAGCCTGGCTCTGCGTGTGCGCGCGCGTCTCTCTACGTACAGAGCGCAACCAGCGACAAGTACACCAACACAGGGGGCTTTGCGTGTATGTAAGCAGCTCATAGAGCTGCCGGGGGGAGGCGGAGGTAGAAGAGAGGAGGAGAAGGGCGCCGTAGACGCGCCAAGCGCGCTCTCTTATTCCTTTCGCAAGCGAGTATGAGAGAGAATCAGCGTCTCTCTCTGTGTGAGAGCTCAACGAGTTGCGCCGCCGCCGGGAAGCCCTCTTTTTAGAGCGCGCGCTTGTGGATGTGTACGTGGTGTACACAGCGAAATGTCTATCCGGCGAGCGCGCCGGGGCTCGCTGCACGAGATCTCGCAGGTTTTATGTCGCGCTTTATGCTTTCCTCATTTCGGCTTTTATCTCGCGCTCCTTTCTTGGCTGGGATGCGTTGGCGGGTTGTGTTTTAAGGGGGGTTGGGTGGTGAGCGGATGATGGTGGGAGGGTTTGGGTGGGTGGTTTTGAGAGGTTTTTTGGGAAGGTTTTGGAGATTGGTTGGTTGTGATGGGTTGAGGTTTGTTAAAAAGTTGATGGGTATCGATGGTTGATAGCGATGGGAAATTATTGGGGTATTACCGTTAGTTTTTGTAAGCGATTTGACACTTGAGATTATACATTTTGATAGTTTGGTATGAAATGAACGCATTTTATAGACGTTGCTTCGATTTTTAGCAGAGGGTCGATGACGAAATAATCTATGTTACGCAGAATTCAATCTCAAACTTATATTTTCTTACGAAAGTACTAAAATTAGCTTCAATGAAACAAATTCTTCTAAGAACATACGTTTCTGGCTTGGAATTTATATTTAAAATTATTGTATGCCTCTGAAATTATACTTATCCGAGTTATTTTTGTTAAATTCGAATAACCCGCATTTAGTCCGTTAACAGACAAAATACCCGTTACACGTGCATACCTTTCTTTACAAGAGAATGTATGATAATACTGCACAAATATTTATTTATTGACCTGTTTAATGTAAGTGTTTGTATATATTTTCATCAATTCATTAAATATTATTACAGCCATGGTATTTTAACAAGAATTTATACTTATAAACGATAGAATGTAATCGCGCAGATGCGTTCATTTGTCCGTTTTATCAATTTATCTATTGATTTGGAAGATAAATTATTAAAAAGCGAAACATGTTATTATTTTGCACGCTTTTTCATATTCGTGTATACATAATGACATGTTGTAAAGTAAAACAATTTAGTGAAAGACAAATTTCTTGGCAAATATTGAGTGGAGCGTTCTTTTGTTCAGTCATTATAGCAGCGCAAATCACGTTAAGTTATATATCGTTAAATTGCATACTCTCTATATTTTATTTGTGCGAAACGAGATATTACAAAGGAGCTGTACTTTACAAACTTTTAAATAAGTAGTATTGCTAAATATTCCGTAGTGGATCAGAATAAAGCTCCCAATTCCGATTGAAGGAACCGACGCACAAATAGAGCTCAACGTTTTCTAACATTTACAACGCCATGTTTCTTGTTTTTAAAGTAATACGCTGACAATTTCTGTAAATTTATATCTGGTAGATGTTAACCACACGAACATCGTATCTACTGTTGTAATGTATTCAGAAAAAACTGCAACTTTCTACAGATATTCAGCAATAGGCAGTAAGAAAAAAGACCGCGCGGTTCGTGGAACCAAATGAAACTATAGTTTTTGCTGATTTTTTTCAACCTTTACGCTTATTTTTAGCTGACTTGCAGTAATGTACTAGATTTCTTTTTTTTCCTTTGCGCTGATTCCTTCATTTGCGACTCGTTCAAAGCAATTCGACCACCCAAATAAAACTCGCTATAGATGCTTTTGTTGGTTGAAGTATTCATTTTTTAAGGCAATGAACCAATGACTAATGCCTCTTGAAATACGCGATGTATGCGGTGATGGTTGGGTTGCATTTAAGAAAATTATTAATTGAAATTTAAGTCTTGTACGATACTGTATTTAAAAACTTATTACTTACAGTCATTGATATGTATTGTTTAATCATTCGGGTTTTTTATACACAAATTCGAACAAGGTTTTTGATGAGATTTGTGTTAGTATGACCACATTGTTGTAATATGCATAGCTATGATATTCGCTTTTTACTGATGGCTGCATCGTAAAACTTCTAACATTGTTTACGTTATGTTATATAGATTGCAAGCATCGCTTTACCAGAGGTTTTATCGCATTTTATCTTGTGCATTAGAATAATGTTAAACCATCTTTTTAACGACACTACGAGAATCCATTCTTCTTAAATTTTTAATTTTCGCAAATTTTCTCGCATGAACTTGATATTTTAATTGTAAAAGAACGACGATGCCATAAAGTTTGAAAAACTACAAAAATGGATTTTCGGATTCTTGCCAACAAGGAGGGTTTCACATCGCCTTGTAACAAATTGTGTTTTGTAGATTCATGCAAGTCCGAAGTAAAATACACCTATATAATAGACGATCCTATTTATGTTTAAATACTATAGTAAATTATTTTTTGGATTTGCCAAATATTCTCGAGTCTAAAATAAAGAATCTGTGTTTCATTCTGTTACTTTATTATCAGCGTATAAAAGTACTTTTATTAAGGAACAGTAAAACTCTCCGCAGTATCGACATTTACAGAGACGCATTTCTTATTTAAAATTTTGAATTTCGATAAGATACCTCTCTGGTACCTCGCAGTTTTGATAAAAAACTACCATGCGCTTTGTAGAGAAATCTTTTTAAACTAAATCTTCAATGAAAAAACTAAAATTCCGCAAGCACCAAAACAACACAGGTTTCCCGTCCTATACGTGAAATAGGACCAAACTTATACTATGCTTAATTTGAGTAAAAATATGATACACAGTGCGGAATGGGGGCCATAAGATGTTAATATTCTTTCCTTGTCAACAGTTCATCTATGAAATTAACAGTCAGATAGCTAACAATTTTAATGTCTTTACATTCAGCGTTACTTACTAATCATGCACTGATCATCACCGTCACATTCGCATAAAGCAATATACCAACCCACAAGCTCTAAAACACGATTTAATCCCAACGCAAAAAGGTGACACCACTGCGATCTTCATTCTCCCTTCCATCCCTTCTCGTTCATCCAAATTTACTTTGCAATTTCCAGAAATCGCTCGAAACTCCCAGCGATGTCTAATCTGGCTCTCTCACCGCCTCTAAATATAGAACCGGCATCATCTCCCGTAAAACCTACCCATTCAGCACTTCCCATAACGATTAGCTCGATTTTGAAAACTGCAGCCAGCTTATCACGACTCTTTAGAAATATGCAAAAATCCTTGTAACAGATATGGCAGCGATTGCGAGCCTGAGCGCGCTCGCGCTTTATATATACACGCGAGAGAGCGGACACCTCGCTTATGAATCATCCAAACAAAAGCGGCGTGATTCACGAAGCCGCGGCCAGAGGAGCGTAAATTAAAGCTATATGCGCGCGAAATGGCGCGTCGCGCGCGCGCGCGCGGCAAAGGCAATAATTTTCTTTTCCTTCGGCCATTAATTTATCTCGCGGCAACGCGCGAGCTACGCCTTTTAATTGCTTATTACGCCGAGACCCAGATATGCTAATTTTCGCGGCCGCGCGCGGGGCTATTGTTTTACGAGCGCGTCCGGCGCTCTTGAAGTGTGAATGATGCGTGAAAAAAAAAAGGAAGGCGAGTGGAGTATGTGGAACGTGTGCGTTTGTTAGGGAAATGAATGTGGATGTGTGTGCGTTTGAATGATTGCTTATTGGTTGGTGATTAATTTTTTTGTTATTAATAAGGTTTGAGGACGAGAAATTGGTAGGATGTAAGGTTGATTTGTGATATATAGGATTTTGAAACAAGCCTGGCTCGTGCTTAGAATATTTGTTATTACGAAGCAGTAGAAAGTAGCCGTATAAATAGTCTTAAGCTGCACTTTTACTTCGCTTGCGATAGATACACATCAGAGATCTGTAAAAACGTACCTGATTTACTAGAATTTCTCTCGCGCATACCGAGACGACAGAAAGTAAATAAGTTTTACAGGTATCTATTGCAAATGCGATAAAACGAAAATGATTCTAACCACCCGAACGACAATTTATTCTGCATGTAAGTTATGTATAGACAGGAATTAATTTCACAGTTCGCTAAACACCTTTGACGTATTGCATTATTTTAAAAGAAATCGCTGCAATAGTCAAGCAAGATTTTATTACACTGCGTAAAAAAACAATGCTATTATGTCTTTATCAACAAATACTAACGAAAGATTTATTTCATTTGTATAGGATTGCGTTTTAGACTCGGAAGATTCCCGAGCGGTGATCTTAAAATAGCAGCGGCGAATCGGCGCGGTTCAGTCTCCGAATCGTCACGCAACAATGCATACGATGACCTCGAACTTAGAGGCGTGATCATTGCGCTCATGAAAAAGCTAAGCTGAAGCTTAGCGATTATTTTTTTCGATAGGGAAGTAGCTTTTTTCTGGAACGAAGAGAGAGTTTATCGACATATGCTTTCGATGTGTGCTTCAGTCGAATATCGTAGTAATATTTTCAATTTTTTAAATGTTTTTATTGGATAAATAAAGCGCGTAAGTTTGCTCGATTTTGAAAAACTTTCCGCCGTATTCTTTTGGCTTTTTATTCTAGTTAAAAAAGGTTTTAGAATGTACAATAAACAAAAATTTGAAACTTCATTCCGACAAAAATAAACGATTCATCTGATTTTAATTTATAATTACATATTTTTAGAAACTGTATCAACATTCTTTTGCAAACAGTTAATTATACAATTCAAATATGTCGATTTCATGTCGAGAAAGTCAAATATTGCTTCAAACGTTGCCATAATTCAAATTTAGCGCTATAAAAACGGTGACGTTTCTTACGTTTTCAGTTATACAACAACTGATTTTAAGGAAATTTAGCAGTTTAAATAACAAATATAGAAAATTTAAATTTACATACAAGTACGTGAAGTTCGATATTAAACATTATTTTTCATTGTACCCGTAAAGAGAAGTGAAAAAGATAGGATTTTTACTTTGCTTTACGCATCAAGACTGAAACATTCTTTCATACTTTCACACTCGCATATTACGATAAAAATAAAATTTAAAGACAAGAACATGTTTCCACTCATTACTAACATCAAGAGTGCAACTCATTTTTTCAAGATATGTTCTTAATAATGTGTTAATCAGAGAAAATATAAAGTTTTTCTACACCGGATTCCGACTGTCGTCTAAGAACAATCTCGTCTTTCTTTTCTTAATTTTGCATACTTTATCTCCGAATAGTTAAATTTAGCAGAAGTAAAGCAATTAAAAGGTTAATAAACCATTTACCTTATTTGTCAGACTTTTTATAATTATTTTAAATAATATTATACGATTTGTCGCGATGCACGGCGCTTTTGTACCAGTAAATCAGCAGAGAAGTTTCTCCAAATACATTGAGTATTAGAACCATAAACTTATTTTGTCTATTATAAAGCATCGTACTGACGTTTATTCAAACAACAATTATAATTATTAACGATTAAAATGATTATAAAGCGTTGTTATGAATCGATTTCCAGTGAGAAACGGTGAAACGATTTGATAGCTTTACCTTCGCACGCTTGGAATATCGTAAAAAACATTCATTTATTATTTAAAATATTGACCGATAGCTAATCAGGAAAATAATAAATTCTCAGGTTTAAAGGGCTATTGTTATTGTTTATAGTTAATACCATTTGACAGAATAATACAGCTAATAATTGTAAGTATAGTTCTGGAAACTTTAGAAGCGTTTACTTTGCTTTTCATTCCAAATTTCTTGTTTACACGTATCCTTATGCTGATAACCATTATATAACTGATAAGGTACGTGCGCAAATTATTGTAAATGCCAAAATTCGAGTTACTATAATCATGACTGTTTTTGCAATTGCTACAGAATAATATTCTAGGCTGCATCGTAGCGTAAGAAACGAGCGCTGGCCCATTCTACTGTCAAATCTAAGGGATATTATCCGTTTTTCTCTATATAGTTATTAATAATTTCTCCAGAACTTATCTCCGACACGTTACTACATACTGTACTATTACAAAAACCCTTCCACTCAAACAAAAAACCTCACCACTGATCCACAACAACCAAAACCGACCAAACTTCCCAACGACCACACCGACACCTTCCTTCTACTTTCCTTCCAAAAAACCATCCTCACCACCGTACCCTCACCCACCACCAAACCACCTCTCGCCCACAACCCTCAGCAACCCCTCAGCAACCTTCCCTCCCAACCCTCCCCAAAACCCCCGCGAAAATCACCGAACCCCGGCCTCCCAAAATCACGCCTCCGCCGACGATCACCCAACACACAACACCTAATAACACCCCTATACACACACACACAAATCCCCCCAACCCTCAACCTAACCCTCCTCCATACCAACCCTCCCCAGCTCTCTCCACGACATTCAAACTTCCCTCGCGGCGTCCGTGCGCGTATATACGCACGCGTATATACATACACGCAGGCACACATACTCGGAGAGCCGTAGCAGAGAGAGAGCGGCTATATACGCGGCGCACGCAACGTCGGAGCTCTCTCCTGCTTTGCGCGTCCATCGCCGCGCGGGACATATGGCAACGTTGTGAGAGGCAGGGCGTGGCGCGCGCGTTCCTCTCCTCAAGCGCAAGCAGCGCGCTCCTGGCTTTTGTGTGTGATGCCTGCGCGCGCGCGCGCTCGCGGCTATATAGAGCCTATATATATATAAGCATATATACTCTCTCTCTCTCGTAGGGCTCGTTTTGGGCTGCGGCTCTCTCTCTCACGTCGGACTTTTGGCTTGGGTCTTTGTTCGCCCCCGGTGTGTGTAGTCTGGCTGAGAGTTGGGACAGAGCGATGGTTTTTCCGGAAGTTTTGGTGAGCGTGGATATGCATGGTTTTGAGGAGACACGCCCTTCTGAGCTATGGGTTATTGCGGGGGTTTTAGGGCCTTTTTTATGGTCGCTGGAGGCGGCGTGATTTTCAGCGGGATGGTTGAACGGAGAGAGCTGTGGCGTTGGAATATTGACGAGTTCTGCGAGCGCTTGCTGTCGTTGGAAATTTCAGGGATATCGGCTCTGTTTTGGGTGTTTTGGAGCAGGGGAAGGGTTTGGTAGGTGCTCGAGGCTTTGGAGAAGCTGGTTTTACAGAGGGAATGGAGGAAATCGAGCGACATCGTGGCTAAGAGCTGTGGCTTTCGCTCGGACGGTCGACCGGAGCTGAAAGTCGTACGCGAAAAACTGTACTTTTGCGCAAAGTTAATAAGGATCCGTGGAAAAAGCACGTTTTACCGGTAAGCGTAACGTTAGACCATCGCGACAAGCCGAGTTCCGCATCGCAATGGTCATTTTTATCAAAGAAACATTGAAAAGTTCGCCCGAGAAAGCGAGCGCACTCGTCTATCAGCTTTCCACCTTAAGCATTCGATAGCGCCTAAACCACTCTAAACTCGATTAATCCACCTACCACCATAAAAAACCACAAACCTCACGCATCCCACTACAAAACTCTACCAAAAAATCTCCATTCCTCACCACCCCTCATCTAAAAAACAAAAAAAAACCCATCCACATCCTTAAACCCCGCATCTCCACAGCAAACAAGTCGCTTCGTTATCAAGCCAGCTCTCTCAAAGCCTTACGCACACATACATACATCACGGCATTCGCACAAGTGCCATTCGTCGCGATTGCCGATGCGTAACGAGCTCGCTTCTTTCGCGAGCGCGCGTAGCCGGTTTAATGATTTCCGCAGCGCGAGCGAGCGACGTTTTCTTCCATATATATATAAAGCAAGAGAGCCGCGTATACAGGTGAGCGCACGGCGAGATTATTATTCAGCTTTTCCGAGCGAGCGAGCAATCCGAAAAGCGAGCCGAGCTGGCTGTATAGATAACGCGTTCGCCGAATCGTTACGTAACGACGCTCGGTTAATTATGAGAGAGAGAGAGCTGGGTGAAGCGCACGCGACGATTGTGACGCGGGTAGAGCGTCGTTCTTGTTGTGTGTGTGTGTGAAAAATAATGGGGACGATTGTGGAGTGCGCGGGTTGGAGCGCGAGAGATGAGGGTTTACGTAAGGCGATTGGAAATGTGGATGGTATGAGAGAGATGGATTTGGAGAGGTAGGGAGGGTCGGTGATTCTTGGTTTTTGGGTGGGTTGGAGATACGGAACTGGCCGGGGAAGTGGAAGCTTGATTGGCTTTGGATGTTTGGCGTTTGCTGAGTTAGGTATCTACTGTTTCGTTATGATATATATTGTATACCTGGAGTGTTTTTGTAAAATGTAAATGGAAGACAGTCAAATTTAAGAAATGTATTGTTGGTTGTTAACAAATTTTGAGGGATTTGGTAGGGATTTATAAAATAAAAGTCATAATGCATATAGAGAAAGAGTATACCGGCTTTACCTAACAAATTTTTTTTCTAAAGTCAACGATTTTAGGAAGATAAATAATTCTGATAAAATAAAGTTAATGATTATTTGGAAATTTGATCTTATAGTTTATCTAAAAGTGATAATTTCCTCCTGGAGAGAGTGTGAGAGGTAACGACGAATGTGCAAGCTATTCTTCTATACGCACATAGGTTGCAAAGTGAAAATATTTTATTTATATATATGTTTACATATTTGGATAAATAAAAACAATTGAGTTTAATTGTGTTATATTCCTTTAATTAAACAAAAGTTACCATAAACATCATTAAAACTAAATAAATATTTGACATAAAACTTACATTTATCTTTTTGTAAACTTGGAATCAGAATATACTAAAGATGTTCTTGAATAACATCTTCAATTACTTGTAAAAATGGAGAAACATTAATCGTTTGACGAACAGATTTACTTTTTTCGACGCACAGTTTTAATACTGTTTCTTTTCGAAACTTAGTATTTGTCATAGCAAGTTTTATTAATTTATCATTCGGAACCCTCATGCAGTTCCTAACTTCTAAATATTTAAGATTTTGCTTAATTAAAGATTCAAATCCATAAGTCGTCAAACTATGACACGATATACATATTAAAGTTTTCAGGTTGTATACATAACTAGATTTACAATCAGTTATGTAGTCACAACTGAGTTCTACTAACTTTAAGTATTCAAGTTTTGGTAACGCTGCAAATGATGTTAAGGAATAACTTGGAAGATCACTGGAGCCTGCAACAAAAGTGATTAAAGAAGCACAACCTATTTTTATAATAGTTGAGTGATTTCAAATAAATATAAAATATATCTTACACCTTAAAGTCGCTCGTTTTAACTGTTTACAATATTTTTCAATTTTAAGTAAAGAATCCCTCGATAAAATTTCACCACCGAGTTCTAAAGTTTGAAGATTTATCAATTTAAATACGTCACAACTAATATCGTTAATAGGGTAATAATCCCCGGTATCAAAAACTGAATAGTTATGTAATATTAGATTTTTGAAATTAAGGGGATTTTGTGAAATTCCTGTTAAAAATAAACTTAAATAATCAAGTTTGTGTGTAATCTTTAACGTGTGCAATGCCGTAAAATTCGTGAAGAACTATAAATAAAACAAATAAAAACTTTTAATAACATATATGTTATAGAAGTGAGCAGCAATATTAATATAGTAATAATAATATTGATTACAAGTAAATCGTTAACACAGAAAACGTTATGTAATTTCTACAAATTATTAACAATATTGTAAAAATATGCTTACGTATTCGTCGAATCCATTCAGATAAACAGATTCTAAAGTAATGTCTTCAATGTAATTTTTGGGCAAGTATTTAAAACAGTTTATTGAACACTTCGTTTCGACCATTTTCAGTGAACAAAGCCTTTCCATTTTTGAAAACAACGTAGATAATGATTCATCGATCTCAACGCCTGCCTCACTAATTCCTAAACCAAAGTCTGTAATTGTGTTGCAATTTTCAGCTAAAATGTCTAATGCCGTTATACTGCAACAAACACATGATAAATCAAGCGATTGTATATTTAGACAAAAAGTTGTAACTTGAGTTAAAACGTCACTGAGCGTGAAGCAAATATTTTGGTAACTGTCAACAAAATTTATGTGTTTAATATTATTTCCACAACGCATTAGTACTTGTTTGACTGCTAAATAAGAAATGTCAAGTCCTGGCTCATTATCTGACACCCAATTGCTTTTTATGAAATCCAATTTGTTTATATTCGTCCAGGGCATTTTACTAACTGTTTGCCAACGTTTGCACACTGTAATATTAATTAAAATACAAAAACCATATTTCTTTAAAGGCTAATATAAAAACAAGTGAAAAATATTATACCTCTTTGGAGTCTTATTCTATTTGCAAATGGCAAAAACGAAAAAATGTGATACAAGCAGTCATCGTTTAATTTAAGTATTGATGCATTATGACGCGCATCATTTGTGTGTAACATAGCTTTTAAGTATCTCATTTTGATTTTCCATTTTTTCTAACTTCTTATACACAGTAATCTGGAATCTGTTATCTGAAAAATAGATTCATTTTATATTACAATTCACTTAAGGAATCAATAATTTTATAACTTGATTCTCGGTAAGTATCGAAATAATTTTTCAGCTATAAATTAGAATGTTTACATAAAAATGGTTTGTAACCTCATTCTTTTTATCTGAAATTAAATTCCTTTTTCGATCGCATTTTGTAACATTATTCCATTGAAATATTATTCGCCATTTTCTAAATTATTAAGTAAACAGTTAAGATAGTGAAAATGGAAACGCTATAAAATAACGCTCAAAAATATGAAAATAGATCACCTAGTTTTTGATAATAATACATGAAAAACAAAGTTTCAGCACTTATCACAAAGTGAATGCAATTTTAAGCTATTTTTCGAGATTAGGCCAAAAAATTTTCAACATAATGAAAAATGTTTCATCCAAACAAAAAGAACAAATGACTTTTCTACGTCATTAACTACTTTTTTCAGATACAAGATTTTTTTATTGTACATACAATGTATAGCATAAATTTTTAATGTAAAGAAAAAACTGGTCAAGTAAAAATTATTTGGTAACTGACAGAATCGCATAGTAATTTTTCTCTTATTTGTGACTCTGTTCCCCCATTTCAACAAAACAGTATTTTGTACTGAATCGATTTTTTTTTCAGCGTCTGCAAACAAATATTACGCTCAATATATGTGACTTCGTTCCAGTGTAAATTTCCGCGAGAATTTTGAAATTTCTAGTCTCTACTTTACAAATCAGTTGCTTTATGAATTCTATTTCAGACAACGATCTCAGCTCGATTCCATATATAGTTTAGCTTTGCAGCTCAACAAATCTCATCGTAGATTTATCCTAACCAATATTTCTTAATACTAATTCTACAATGCAAGCATAATAAAACACAACCGCATAATTATTCTTGATACAAAAATATTCCAAAAACATGATCAATCTATACATAAACCAACCATCCCAGCATCACATAACCGTACTACCCCACACTTTCCTACAACAATAAGATAAATACACGGACGACAGCATGATAAGCTTATTCGCGCTACGTAGTCAGAAAAGGCAACGCGCGCGTCCAATTTTCTGCGACGCAGTTACATAAACGGCGCGCCAACCGCCTGGTATAGCTCGACAGAGTATATATGTATTCGCTCAGAGTAGAGAGCTGCGAGGCCGCGCGCCTGCGCAGTCGGCTCCGAGCTACCAATCCGACGTTTTCTGTCAAAAACGAGGTTGTTGTAACTCGGGACCGGGGCTAGGTAGAGAGATGGGGTTTTTTGCGGATGAAAGAGTACCTTTTGTCATGGATAATGGTGCTGGTCTCGAGGCTGGGCGATGGGTGGTTATGGAGATATGGGGGATTTTTGGTTGGACGGTTTGGGCCTTTGTTGGGTCGCTGTGGGCTAGGGTTTGGAGGGATGGTTGATGTGATGGTAGGATTGGGGGCGGGACGCGATGTTGTTGGGGATGGTGTGATGGGATTTTGGAATTTTCGAAGGATTTTGGAGAGTTTTAGGTGTTGCGCGGTTGCGCGTGGGATTTTATGACGGAGCTGGCTTTTGTTTGTTAATATTGTGGGCTTTATTGCGGGATGGAGTATTTTAATGATTTGCAGAAAGTTGAGGAATTAAGGAGAAGCGACTTTATTAAAGATACGATACATACAGCTGCTGATTTGTTTTGTACTAACTAATATTCATACTACTGCTTTACTATGAGCGCAGTATTTCGTTAATATATTATACTTTTAATTTTAATAATCTGAGTTTAATGTAATGTATTGTAACAAAGTAAACCATTAGAGGATTCAATTCTATACATAATTTGCGGTATCGATTATACTTTAAATTTATTATTAATTTACGAAGCGAGAAAATTGAACAGCTAATTTTGAAATGTTATTTCCATTAATTGCGGTGCATTTTATCAAATTAAAAATTGGTTTTGTAATTTAAGTACTTGCTGTTAGACTTCTAGATTATATAAAAATTTCTGTTGAAAACTATAAACACTAAAGTACAAAATAATCGCAAATCGAATTATTTCGTCAAGAATATAGCTGCAAGGCAGATTAGCGAAAAAAAAACGTTTATCGTATTTTATCGATCTAGAAAACGGACTGGCACAAATAATATGTCAATTTTTATATATAAATTTATATGTTTTAGAAAATTGAAGTATTCCTAATTAAAGAAAAACTGCAGCCGGTATAATATTTATTTTCAACTTATACAGCGTGTCAGACACTTTTCATCGTCTCAAGCTCGCACAGTTATTTTTATTAGCTGTTTGTATTCGTAATGCTTCTATTTCTAATGAAATATTGGATAATTACGGCATTTTGTGTACATGGTTATAGGAATATCATTTGCAATGAAAAGGAATAACTGCATAAACACGCAAGAAGTAACATTTCCTCGGTAAAACATCAGCTTTTCCATAGGATCGGTTATTAATATTTGTAATTTCTCCAACATTACTCATAAGTTTTCGACTAATTTAACCGTTTCTCACTTAAAATCACTGCCTTCTACGAAACATTTGCACAAAATACAAATATTTTAACCCACGCATCCCTCACAATTCACCCAAAAGCAAGGCCTAAAATCCCGCAACGAAAAACAGCAACCAACCCATCGCAAACAATCCATCTCCCTACCAAAATCCCTCACAACCCATACCCCAAAACCAACCGCAACAAACCAAACCCACCCTCGCCTCTTTCCTCTCACCTTAAAAACCGTCAAGCAACCACCCCCACCCCCACACCCTCAGCTCACCTAACGACCAGCTCACCTCACTAACTAACTACCCAGCACGCGTCCTGCACAAAATGGCATCTACTCACCGTGCCATCGTTATAAAAGCCCGCTCTCTCGGTAACGCGCGCTCGTCGTTAAAGCGGCCACACCGCTTGCTCTCTCCTCCACCATCCCCCCGCCCTTCTCTATACATGTATAAATCAAGGCCGCGCGTCACTAGGCACGATATCTCTATAACGAGCCGCGCGGACTCTTGTATATGTATACATACACCCTCGGAGATTTTATTTGCTTGGGTGACTGTACCGCGTAGTGGAGAGCAACGAGGAGGCTATACGTGATGTATATATATAGAGAGACGGCGCAGGAGAAATAAACGAAGGACCTACCACGCGGCCGCTTTGCTCCTGCCCACGGCTTCCCAGAGAGAATTGCGCGCGGCGAAGGATGCGATTATTCTTCTTCTGCGCGCTCCTCTCTCTCGCTTCCTCCGCGTCTTCTCGCGCGCGAGCTGCCTTTTTTTCTCTTCTCTCCGCTCGCTATCCCCCTTCTTTCTTCTCTCTGCGCTTATACACTCTGCTGCGCGCGCGGCTTGCCGGTTTTCTCTCCGCGCTCTTCCTTTTTTATTCGCGTCCTAAACCGCAGAGAGATGCCTCACGGGGATGTGGGTATGCGCGGCGGCTGCTGCTGCTGCCGGTGAGGTTCTGCAGCGCGGGGATTTAATTCGTTTCTCCGCGCGCACTCGGCGATCTTGGGAGAGTTGAGAATTTATGGGATCGCGTGGATGCTTGGGAGTTTCAGTTTCTAAGGGCTGTGTGGTTGTGGTGTGTGTGTTTGGATTTTTAGATTGGCTGGGGATTTTATGGTGGTGGTTGGTTTGGTTGATGCTTTGGGTGCGAGGATGGTTTTAGGGTAAGAGTTGCTGAGAGTTCGTGGTTGTTGGTTTGATAGATTGGGATCGGAAATATAATGTTTTATCTTGTGCTGTATTATTGCTTAATTTATTTTTAAAAGTAGTTAGAAAAATAAATACAGTCGACGTACGATGAATCTTAAGTTCAAACAGATTTGCTTATATTTTCGGCAAGTAGCGTTGTTTTTAAGTATGATAATGTACGCAAGAGTTGGGAGGTTATGTGATTTATCTTTTTCGTTTACGCATACGGGGATAGAAACTGCATTATTTGTTTCATAAGAAAAACGTCAAAAAATAGAGTAACAAGTTTTTTCAAAAAGACGATCTAAAAACTATCTTACCGCAATAGAGATGCCATCGCAAGAGAGTTCTGCATCTCCAGGCCACGAATTTAGCTAAATTTTGGCATTTGTTTCTAGATATAGTAAAATAATGACAAAAGACTCGATAGAAAAGTTTAATGAATCAAAAAGTCAAATATTTAGAAACCAATGAGGTAAAGTTCTAGTAATTAAACGCCGAACAACTAAAATGCACCTATACAAAACATAAAATTTCGTAGAACCGTGTTTGGATAACAGTTGATACGATGCTCAACTTTGGTTCAATAGAACTTTCGACCTAATTATTACTTTGCAAAGCTGAAAATATAAAATTAAAGCTTGTTTTTCGTTTTAATAATTGATTAAGCACGTTTTTTAACTGGATTATTTTCATTTGGGTCAAAGTATTATTTTGAAATTATAAGTGTACTGGGATTTATCAACTCTGTAATTCGGTAATATTATGTTGCAAATTCTTTGACGGCTTAATTGACTAAAATACTTGATATTAGCGGAAAATTATTAGTATTAGGTGTAATAGTAGAGAAGCAATGTTATTATTTGAGCTCGAAATTATGCCAAGCTATGGGAAAAACATTTATTTGCCAACGTTTTTGGACGACTTTCACTTTTTTCGCCGTTTTCAAAATTACCACTCTGAAATGAAAAATCAAAATTTAATGATTTGTGCGAGTAAAAAAGCAAAACTTACAAAGTTATATAGAACGAGCTACATGGAGTCTAATAAAAAAATGTACGATAAAAATGTATTATAAGGTTATCATTGTATTAATGTTCAGTTCTGTGTTTACAAAAAATCCAAATATACTTTTATTTCGAATAGAAAAGAATTTATGTAGTCAACGATTTATTCAAGTATTTGAAATCATAATTCTTCGCCTCTTCAAACCTTCTCAAGCAACAACCTCATATTATAATTCCAAAGCGTAATAAATCCCGAGAATACATAAAGCATCCAGCGTAAACAACATCGCCAGCACATTCCCAAACCAATACTTTCATTCCCATCTTAAATTTCCACTAAACCGCGCAATCACGACTCCGCTTCTTACCCAACCCGCTACATTAATCCTTTTTCAACTCCACATCCTCCGCCAAACCCTCAGCCATCTCCTCTCAAAAAAAAGCCAGAATTTTCCAGCCGGCCATTCGAGGCCGCGATAAGCATATACACCCCCGCTTGCCGTGCGCTCTTTTTGTCTAAGAAAGCGATGGGCTATCTGGGGGCCCCGGTGTGGTTTTCTTCTCTCTAGCTCGGGGGGCGCTCGTTACATTCTCGCGGTCTCAGGGCCCGGCGTTAGATGCGAGATACTCGGGCTATCCGTTGATCTCGGGGCACGAGCGGCTAGAGAAAGAGAGAGAGAGAGAGCTGCCGGCTTGCTATGTGGGGGCATTAGCATGCCGGGGCCTTCTGTGAGCGCGATGTATTTATGCGCTCACGACTGTATACACATATGTGTGCACGGGCGGAGAGAGACGCAGCTCGAGATATCGACGATTCAGCGAGGAGTGAGAGAGAGAGGATGCGGTGATCTCTTGGATCTTGGTTGGTTCTTGCTGCTGCTGAGTTGTTGGGGTTTTTGGATTTAATTTGGATCGATCGGTTTGAGTTAGCGAGTGTGTTTCTTTATTAGGTCGGCCA
Source organism: Eupelmus urozonus (assembly GCA_900480035.1). Taxonomy (NCBI): domain Eukaryota; kingdom Metazoa; phylum Arthropoda; class Insecta; order Hymenoptera; family Eupelmidae; genus Eupelmus; species Eupelmus urozonus. The sequence goes on from UELX01001252.1 coordinate 34,471, forward strand.
GTGAGGAGTTTTCATTTTATAAGGAAATATTATAGGTCTGTGGGAAACGACTTTTGTTAAGTGATTAGATCACTTACTCAAAAACTAAGACTTTGGTTAGAGCGACCAATTTTGTTGGAGATAAGTCTGAGTGCAATGGTTTTTTAATGGCACTGGCATCCATTAATATTACTCCATTTAATAGTCCATTTTCTTGGGCTAAAACATACAATGCACGACTAAAAATTCGATATTTTCAACATTAGATATAAAAACAGAACTAATTTTGAGAAAATCTTAGAATTATAGTGACGTTGGAAGTTCGAACATCTTTGCAAAGGATATATAATGGTAAAATTCCGAATTTGCTGAATTTGATTTGTTATTTTGCAGTGCATGTAAATTCAACTGAATTCATGTAGAATATGAGTCTATACTGTATAAAAAGACAGTCAAAAGTGGCGGAACCAGTTAGTTATTAATTACGTTTGAAAGAAGGAACTTCGATGTAACAAAATTAACAAATTGTTGTATGGATTAATCGTCGTTTTCAATTTATAACTGAATTCGAATAAACACAAAGAAGTAAAGTATTTCGTTGTTTTTTACTCTTAATTTCTACTCGCATAAAATAATGTTCCATGCGGAAACAATCTTACCATCTTATAAATCTGTTTCCTAAAAGTCTGATATTTTTCTAAATTTTTGACATTTTTGCTAACACTTGCTCGTAGGAAATTCGGTTACGCAAAATTGATAACTCTAATGTTAGATGGTTATACCCTTTTATAGACAGACTCAAATCTCTTAACAATAACAAATCTGTAATAAGATTGTACTCATATATGTGTGACCGGCTAACCGAAAGAAGCCTTTTATCCACTAGACGATAATAAAATTTAGCGCGATCTCGATGAGGAGAATCACGAAGATAAAGGTCTATAAGCGTTAATGATTTTGAGATGAATCCAAGCATCTCCTGCTAAAGTTTGCAATCAGTTAATTGCTTTTCTGAATACAACATAAATTTTGACTCCTTTTTGTGAGTATGCTAACCTTTTCGCTGTTCAATTCAGTACATTTCTATCCTTCTTTATAGTGATATGTATTTATAATAAATTAAATCAGTGATAATTTATAATAAATCGAGATAACGTAGCGTATCAATATACATACCAGTTATTCGATACTGTAGAATTATAATAATTTTTTCTAACCAGCAAAGTATTTGTAGATAGATAGTGTATTTCACTTTAACAAATTCAGTTTCTGATTACAGAGTTTGATAATATTTCATTACTCATATAAATTTTAAACAAATCCATGAAAATATGTTAAAACGATGATGAGTATGTAATTTTTACAGCGAAAAAAATAATTTTTCTACAGCGTTTCATTGCATAAAACACGATTTTTCGTTTTGAATATCGAGAACGTAAACATTCTGAAAGTCTGTCCAAAATTTACGCTCCAAAAACTTGAACACTTTCATCTTTAGTTATAAATCACTATACAAACATGCGTTTATATCAAACGCCTACGGGTCAAAATTTTATACGCCAAAAGAGTTATCTTCTTACCAGCCATAAGGACATCTTTCGCAAATGCTACATCTGTCTGATAAATTATACGTTAAGTGAACCTTTTAAAATTTATTTGGTGTGGACTACAAAATGTGCTACTTTTTGTTTCTCGAATCTGCATTGAATACATTGTAAAACAGCTGTATTGACTTCGGGCGCAAAAACAAACAGCTTTCGAAGATAAATACAACCGGTTTACGATATGCTCACTGTTAAAGAATAAAAGCATCGTAACAGTAACAAATATATTTTTTAATTGAAATTACTTTAAAATTTTCAGTGATTCGCTATTTTTTCTTAATTGAAAATTGTTAATAGAAAAATAAGTTGTAAGATGAAAGCAAACGATGTTACACGATAAATTTCAAATTTTTTCTTGCCTTTTATATATACCTACATCTTTATGAGAGGAATAAAACAGTAGCGTTGCTAATGAAACTTCATTGTTTTATTGTAGTGGCTAAGTAATTATTTACTAGGCTATTGAAGCAAGTTCACCATTGTTTTTGTACGATGCATGCTTCAATTTTTAAATGCATAATATGTATAAATTTGTATATCTTTGCAAAAATTAATCAATATTCTCATAGAATTTTAAAGACGCTTTATAATATAAATGACAGCTGCTTATATTTGATGATCAAATTGGTGCTTTATTTGCATGCAATTTAATATGAATGCATAAACTATGAATCTAATAAAGTAAAGCGTTTAATTGATGAATTAATTTGATTAGTCAATTATAGTATGACAATAATAGGAATGTTTTGTGTCAAATTTTTCAAACTATACATTTACATTTAAGATTTCAAACACTTTCCGTTGCTTAATAAGGAAAATATTTTACAAGCATAAATGCAGAGTACGTTTCAAGCTTTAAGAAAGTGAACAAAATGATCAAAAGAAACTATTCTTTTATATATAGTAGATAATAAATAATGTGCAGATTTTTGTCTTTAATTTTTCACCAAATTTTCAACTTATTAGATTGAATGATTAATACTATTAATATGACGAATTTATTTAAGAAAACATCCAGAATTCTCGCTTCATCTCCCCGATTACCAGTGTCCACGGTAATCTCGCACTACATTACTATCTATTCCCGAAACTAAAAACCTCTTGCTTTTCACTTATCGCTCAATAAAACTTACTCCCAAGCTACAAACACACCTTTTTTCATTTATTCTACGTATGCAAGGATTACGACTGGTTGTCTCCTTGAATCCATCAAGCCTACAACTACACATCTCCTCAACACAATCATTCCCCAGCAACCAAAAAAACCTATCCCTCACTCTTCCACTCTCCCTCGCACACATCCACACTTAATAAAAAAGAAAAGCGCCGATGCTCACTCGCGCGCGCCAATGGGACAGCCAATTATTAATTCAGCACGGCCAGAGAGCTCACAACCCACACACTCGCCCGCAAGCACGTACATATGCACCTCTCTCTCCTTCTCTTCTACACGCGATCTCTCCTCTATACACACCAACAGACCCAACCCAACCTCTCGTCCAGCTCTCCCGTGTGTATATGCATTATGCAGCGCAGGTAGCGCGCGAGCGCGCATTATATGCGAACCTGTGTGCGCCCGCGTCTCTCTGCGTGAATATGAGCGAACGCTACATATATATATATATACACACACTCTCCCGCTGGGGGACGCGATGTTTATATAGCCAAAGAGAGAGAGGCTCCGTTATCGAGCGCCCGCGCGTTATCGCTCGCTCCGTCTCTCACCGCGAGCGATGCGGGTATATGTATATACATATACATATGCGCATATATATACACGTATAGCCGCGCGGCGAGATATAAAGAGCGCACGGACATTTATTCGCGCGCGGGCAAGCTCGCGTTGTTTTGCGCGCCGAGGACGCGCGAGTGTTTCCAGGAGAGGGCTTATTCGGGATGTGTGTGTAGGTATATATGGATTATTCATTGCCGAGCTTATAGAGGCTTTTGCATCGCGAGAAGCGCGCGGAAATTGATTTTGTCGAGCACGCGAGAGTGTAAATATATGCGATTCTTGTTTTCCGTTTTTTTGCGGCGATTGGTTTCTTTTTTTTGAGAGCGGCGGTGATGATTGTGTGGATGGATGGAGGCAGGGTCGCGATAAAGCTGGAGCGCTTGGTAATGAGGAAGAGAGAGAGAGAGATAAAGCGTGTTTGTTGGTTTTGTTTTTTTTAAATGGGTGGGGAGGGGGTGGAAGTGAGGAGTGTGTCGACGCGTGTCATTAGCGCTTGAAGTATTAATGGTGGCGGAGGGAAAGACAAACGGAGAGGTTGTTGTTTTATGGAGCGGGTGATTCGTTTTTGTTGGATTGGTGTTTGTTTTTTAGTTTCGTGGGTTTCGGTGAAGGGGCGAGCTGGGTTTTGGACGAATGTCTAGTTGTAGATTGAGGAGGAAGTGCGATTATTGTAAGTGGTTAGTTGAAATTAAGAGGCCAGTGTTCCTTAAACTACTTTTACTCTGAATTTTTAAGGTATTGTTCCAACTCGAGTTGGAGACAAAGTTAAAGCGGCGAGCAAATTAATTGTATCCTGTACGCTATAGTGAAGGATAATTAAAATTCCAATAAATTTCTGATAACTACTTAAAAATTAGCAAGGAAAAAATCAGGCCAGAGATAAATGATCGGCTTTTACTGTCTATAAAAGCCTTAATAACCGCCTTCGTGCATTCTTATATACAAGCAGTTTAGCATCGATAATGAGACGGCGACAAAAAATGGCACGCTTGCTCGGTCATTAATAGTGCAAAGTTGGTCGAGAAAACGATTAAAGCTGCAAACTAGCGTGTGTTTACTGCCTGGCCAAAAGGATATGAAATTTTTATTAAATTGTCGCGAGCGTAAAAAATTTACTTGGAATCACTCGGCGAGTGGAGTTACATGAATTAGACATTAATTCTATAAATTGAGTGTGATTATAGTTTAATTTTCATCTAATATAAATGAGAATTGGCAGTTTATGTCTGGTCTGTAGAGAAAAAGGATTAAGCTAGAATTCTATTCTTAAAAACTTTAACACCCTAGTAGAAATGATTCCATCTAATGTTTAGTTAATCTCTAGTAAAAGTGGATTCAATCCTATATTTCTTATCCTGTAACCAATTTTATGGGTAAATTACAACCAGAGCGGCTACAACTTAAAAACCCACTGCAGAAATTCCTAAATGCATCAAGCTCCCAAAGCTCACACTCAACCCATCAAACGAAAACCTCCCACAAAAAAACCTTATCAACATCTCCATCCATTTCCAGCCATCGCTTCGCGAATCGCCAAAGCTACTCTCTCTCGAAGCAATAAAAAGAAGAGCTCAGTCGATTCGATACGGCGAGCCGGCTGAAAGTGCGTTGGCCCTGTATATATACAGAGAGCGGCGCGCGTCCCGGGCGCGTATAATTTTAGTTCGCTCTAAATAAAGCGTTGAAGCCAAACTGGCAAATAATTTGGCAACTTCAGCAAAAGGCAGCCTGCCTCGAAAACTCCGTCTACTACTCCAATACCTACATATACACTCCGTCTATCGATCATATACAAGCCTCATGCATATCCATATCCAAGCGTGAAAATATAATCCAAGGCGCGAACCACCGCCGAAAAATCATCTCCTCTGCCTCTATAATCCCACTTTACGCTCTCTCTCTTGTGTCCGCCGACGTTTCCAAGCGCGCACAATTACGCAGAGAGAGAGAGAGAGCCGAGAAGGTTCGGGAATGCTCGGCTCTCTGGCAGAGGGGCCCTTTCAAAGCAGCGCGCGCGCGCACGAATATAATCTCCCCCACCGTTCGCTCTGACTTGCGAGCTCTCTGGAAGGTTTTTCGGGGTCCGCTCGGCGCGCGTCCGTATATACAGCTATAGTCTTAGCCATATACGTATATATATATAGACATAGACGGCAGAGAGGCTCGTTTCGTTCTCTCTCGACCATTTTGTAGCAGGTCCCGCTTCCCCCCGCCCCGCGCGCCAGCTCGACAGAGAAGCAGCTTGCTCTCTCTCCGAAAACCCGTCCGTGGAACAAATGCCGGGCCGGCTGCGGCCCCTTCGGCGCCCCTTCTTTTTCGTCCGTTTCTTATGTGTCTATATACCCTGGGCTAGCTGTCTTTCTCTTGCGAGCGCGCGCTGTGTGTGGGTTTGTGTAGCGAAGGGCCGAAGACGAGGAGACACTAGAGGGGAATGAGACTGACGTGGAGGCCAGTTTTTTCGCCGAGGGATATAGGAGATCATTCGCGTATGGAGATCTGTGTATAGGTTGATTTCTGGAGGTTTGCCTGTGATAGGCGGTTATTGGCATGCGGAAGGTTTTGTGGGAATACTTTGCGAGCGAGAGATGGAATGTCTACGCTAGGCCTGATGATAACGGTTATAAAGCTGTCTTATGCGATAGCGAGCTATACGAAAAGGACAAAGGAGCGACAACGGTTTCTCTATTACTCTCCTAAAACCTCGATTTTAAAGACCCAGCCTCGCCGCGGCTATCGAATTATCCAACTCAACCCGCCTTTCCACGCTCCGCGGATCGTCACTGATCGATTATATCCATGCGGGCCACCATATAACCATCTATACTCCGAAATTTTTAGAAAAACAATATCGCCCCAGCTGCGGGAGCTAGCTCAGTCAGGCTGGAATTTAGGTGTCAGTTTTAATAAAGCGAGGCAGGAAACGCGAGGACGCAGCTCGAGCGCGGCTCTTTCGTAAGGAGCGTTCCGAGAAAGAAACGCAAGGAGTATGCTAGTTTCATCACTTTCGAGGTGTGGCCTAAGGCAAACGAACTAGCGCCATGCGAGCGAGCTGCATCCGCTGTTATTACGCGGCATTCGATGATATCTGCGGTTGTTGTTGCGAAATGAGCGGTGGCAAGGCTGGGGTGTTGTTGAGGAGATGGAATTTTTTTGAGGAAAAATGGGTGGAGGTGAGTGGATTTTTGCGTGGGTGGTGTTTGGTGTGGTTGGGAGTGTGGGTGAGGTGTTTGGTGTTACTGTGGTGAGGAGCGATGGATTTTGGGAGATTGTTTATGGGTTTTATGGATGGTTTTTAAGAAAAGTCCGTGGGACGCCGGGATTCTCTTGCGCGCGCTTATACTGTTTTTACTCGATAATTCGTGGCAAAATCGTTAATTGAACAATGAATAATACATAAATTATAATATCATAGTTTCTACTTTAAACAATTTAAGTATTTACAGAAGCGTCAAGTTATACAAATGAAATAAACGATGAAAACCGAGGGTAAAACAAGAACGCATTACTCGATTACACCGCGAAAGTTGAGAACATTTGTCAATTTGTAAGCGAGTTATCTTTTGATAATACACTTACTGATTCTTATGAAATAATAAAGCGTTTTTTCGACGTCGCGACGCTTACTATTCTGCATTGCAGTTATTATCGAACGTTTTGCAAGCGAAAAATGAGAGACGCTCTCGGCGATGTATTGATTTTCCGAGCGGCGCTTAGTTTATTTCGGGCTTAAAAGCTTAATTTTAGACATTAACAAAATTCTGAAGCTTTATTACGATAAAGCGATATCGGAGCTGTTGTTTGTTAGGGAGCAAGAATGTATTTATTGAGAAAAACGTGAATTATTTATAGAGATGTAGTAAAAGTGTAGACTATAGAGCGTTGGCGAGATCTTATATCTTTATCGTTTCCTCTTGTATACAATTAGTTATTAACAAATAAAACCATATTCTTTTAAAAATATAATCCGCAATGTACGTACAACATTCTGCCAAACTGTAAAATCGCTTATTATAATAAGTTAATAAACAAAACTACTTTTTCTACAGAAAGAAAATAAAGACTTATTCAGTTTGCTCTTGAAAAATTGAAATTACTTACAAATATCTACTAAAGAAAAAATTACTTTATTTAAAACTTTATTTTTAAACCAAGTCTAAAGATGTGCATATTTCAAAAACAACATTTAACAATAATTTACCGAAATATTTGAAAAAATAGAGTAGAGAAGCATAAGTAAAGTTGCGCAGTATCCTCAAAAAGGATTTTTTCAGCAAGACTTATTTAAAAAGTTAAATAAATGTACATAAAAATGAAATCTGTGATATAAAAAGATTCTTTTGGATTATTTTAATATTTCAATATCTAAATTATATCTTAGAAACTGAGGATTATTAAGAACAAGCGGGTAGTAACCGCGCGATTGAACTTATTTTAAACAAAAAGTTAGCGATGAATTTTGAAAAATGGAAGCAGTAACCGAAACTTTCATTTTATAGCAAGCCTGCTCTTACAATTTTAACTTAATTTATAATAACAAATTAGAAATATTCGTAAAACTCTAAAACAAGTTCACGTTGGAGATACGGCAATGCTAAGGTTTTCGATTTTTTCTTTAACAATTTGATAACAATAAGAAAAAAATTATTCAACAATCAAATCTGGAATATGTCACGATACTTCTTTGATATTCCTAAATACTTTAGTAATAATAGTCTTTTGTTAGATAGCATTTTTGTCGAAGAGCAGCGTAAGTACAAATGAATAGTATTACTTTTAAGTTAAATATCTACAATACAACAACAATTATATAAAGTGACTACTCGCAGAAATCTTCGCAAATACTGCTTTTACCATTATTGTTTTGTCAAATCAAAATCGGTTCATAATATACTGAAATATTTACAAGTATTCAAACATTTCAATGCGGCACCTAGAAGAAAAATTTAATTTTAATCGTGATTTTACGTACAAACGACTTAAATCTATTACAATATTAAATTCGTGATTGACGTACGTATACTTTTTAACTATTATTTTTATATTTTACCTAAAAAGTAATGTTCACATAAAGCCGTTTTATTAGAAGAAACTAATATTTTCGTGAATATTCCAATTTTAAACGCAATCGTGTAAAACGATAATAATTTCTCAATGTTATCACATACATAAATTCATTCAAAAGATAATACTATCATTACTTTTTCATTCGAACAAAATGCAACGACAATATACGAGACTGTTTGGCCGAAAGAATATGAATCAACTACCGCTTCGGTGTAACTTTATGAAATTTTTCAGTTATTTATCAGAGAACCTCCAAACTTTATGCGAAAATAACATTCGCTGAATACAAAGATTCTTCCTCACTATGTCCATGTTAAAATTTCCAAATATTAATTAGGAAAATGGAGTCTTTTCAAGAGCAAGAAACGGCAGGCACGACAGATGGTCTGAATTTTATTATCAATAATACAATATTTTGTCAAAAATATATTACTAACAGTTACACAATCTTGTTTTCATTTTGTTTTCGCCATCGTACCGTTTTCAAAAACAAAAACTCATAAAATACGGCATTATTCCGTTTAATGGCGTCGCGGCGTCCCTCCAAATTTGTTATTTTACTCTCTCCCAATGCATCGAATCATCTTTCTACACATAAAAACCATATCCCAGAAGTATCAGCATTCTTCCTCGCTATTTCAACAATCCCCCCAACAAACAATATGCCCAAAAACGGCAATTTTCACACCGCCAACCCAAAAATCTCCGATTTCCCTCGCGAGAAGTCCCAAAAACCAGCAAACCCCATCGCCAAACCAAAACCACCACCTCCAAAAACCCATCCCGAACCCACCCCCCTCACTCCCTCACCTCCATCCTCCAAAATCCGCCAAAAACCCACTACTCCACGCCGCGCTCCCAGCCCAAACGGCCCTCCCAGAAAACCCCTCTAACTCCCCCAATTCTCACCCAATCCCCACCAAACTCGAGACTTAAGACTGCGAAATGGTCTAGAATCTTTTGCAAAAAAAACCATCCCTCTATCACCAAAACTCTCCAAGATACAACACCCCCGTTTTAAACCTGCGCGAACAGCACGAAAATCGCGCCTTCAGCGCGCAGCCTTGCGCCAGCCTTTCTCTCTGTCCCTCGTTCTCTGTCTCTCTCCCACTGCAGCTCGGCCGGCTCACGGCGTATATAGCGTGCCTGGGAACTTTCCGTCGAGCTGCCGCCGCGCCGCTCTCGCGCCTGCCTCGGCACATCGACTTTTTACCGAGAGAGGGGGGGGGGGAGAGGGAGATATATACGTACGGCCTGTGTATAGAGAGAGAGCCGACACGGCGGCGGCCAAGCGGATTTCTCGGCGTTTTCGAGCTGGCTTACGCGCGTCTGTGTGCGGGAGCCTCTGTCTGTGTGTAAGTTTGTGTGAGTGTCGGTGTGTGCGTGCGCCGCTGCTACTTCTCCCCGAGGTCGAGGCGAGCCGCGCGCTCGCCGGATCGAGACGGATTGCGCCGAGCGTAGCCTGTGTATATAGTCGACTCTCTTTCTCTCTCTCTCTCTCTGTCGCTCGCTGGCTGGCTCTCGCTCCTTTTCTTCGTGCGCTCGGCTGGAATTAATGATATTTTAGTTCGGCGTTTCTTCTTGTCTCGCTCTCTTTTTTTCTGTATATACGTATATATACCAGCGCGCTGCTTTTTTCTCTCTTTGCTTCGGCCCGGTATCTCTCCTCTTTTTATTCCTCGCTGCTGGCGCTGCTGCTTTTTTCGCGGCACGTGGATTGAGTTATTCTCGTGGAATAAAATGCGCTTATGTAATGCGTATATACATGCGCCTGTGCGCGCGGCCTGTAGCCAGCGAGCGATGTAGATTTACGAAATACGCGCGCGAGGCGAAATTTCAGCGTAGAGAGAGAGAGAGAAAAGAGAGTTGGAGGACACACACGCGATAGTGGCTTTTTGATGGGGAGAGAGAGAGAAAAAAAGAGCTGGCGCGCGAGGCTCTCTCGCGCTTAGGCTGCAATATAGCGTAATTGTCGTCGAGGATTTCTATTATTAGAACGCGCGAGCGCGCGACGAGCGAGGCTCTCTCTCGCAGAGAGCGATTTTTCACGAGCTCGAGCGGTTATTATAGCTCTGATGTAATCGCAGGCTTTTCTGAAAAAGTTGAGGTTTCGCTCGCTCGCTCTGTGGCTTGCTGCCGAGAGAGCCGCTCGTTTGCGCTCTTGTATGGGTGTAAGGTTCGTTTGGGACTTTCGACTTTGGATAAGTGTAGCTGTGGGTTTAGGAGAAGCGGGGAATTTATAGGTTGCTTTTCATGTTTTTGTGAAAGTAGTAGGCTGGTTTTTTGCTTTGTTAATGAAAAAAGGTGAATATGCTGGTGGGTATGCTGGTTCAGCGGATGCATTATTTATTAATATCGCATTTGCATGAGACGATATGGCGAGGCACGTGTGCAAAAGAAATTTCGCTCCGACAGTTTCGAAAGTATGCGAATGTTTAGATTATTAATAAGTATCCGCGGAGAAAAAAAGTCATTTAGATAAGATTCGCTCGTTTTCAGAGTTGGTTTTGTTGATAAAATACGTTTTTGCCGCTCGAGAGATCTGATTTTACTATTAAATGAAAGTTAAATAAAGTGTGTTGTGTTCGTTCGGCAAAATTTATAACGTTAATTTTATGATCTGTCGTCAGACAGAAATAAAACATTGAGATAGCTGATTAGCTTTGACTCAAAGTTTATAAACTGGTACTAAATTTCGTATTTTGTGAGTGTCTTTTGAAAACTAGAATCGCTATCCGAAGCTATTCAATAAATTATAGTTCATAAAATACTCAGGAAATATACAAAGGACTTCAGAGATAGTAAAACGTTTGTAATTTGGGAAAAATTATAAAATCTTATACAAATATGAAGAATTATTTTCAAACATCTCCATATAATAAATAATTATACGTAAATAATAATAATAAAGGTATGCAGAGAACCTAGTATGAACAATATTGGATATTAATCAATTATCAATTTAAAAGAATGTATCAAATTCCTGTAATTTTAGTAGAAACGTATAAAGTTGCTATGGCTAATATCGCTGAATATCGACGTTAAATCCTTAAAGTATATGTTAATTTAATAATGTTATTAGCATACCCACTGTATCACTACTTACTATAGTAGATTATTAATTAACAGACATAATTTTGGTACCGTAAATGATGCATACGATTGTATAATACGATTAAAAATGAAGCGTTTCTAGAAAATTCTGCTACCACAGAAAAGTAAATTTCACCATTCAAGCTCGATATTTACGTTTTATGCCTATATACAAAAAAATTTTAAGTATTTAATGAAGTAATTTCAATGAATTATAAAGTATAATCAATGTTTTCAAACTGGATAATTTACAACTGCGAACAGATCATCATTTTGCAGTAAAAAGCTGCGACTCTTCTCAGTTAAAGAACAAAGTTCACCAATATAACTAAATAATTTAGCTAATACAAAAAAAATACAATAACTAGTTAATCTTAATACTTTAAGATGTTACATTTTATATATTCGAATAAAATATTTCTGCTTATTTCATAAAAACAATCAATAAAATGACAAGCTTTCCTGTGTTCTTGCCGCGAACCTTCTGATTTTGGTTGCTTGTTTTCTCATTATATAGAAACAAAATAAATAAAATAAATTTGTTTTCAGTAGATAAAAAGTATAAAACGTTACTGAGTGGTTCGCACTAAAGATAATATTAAATTTGTATAATAATTGTGAATAAAAATGTTTAATTCCAGACAAAATTGGTTTGCGCTTTTCGCAGATAAAAATTAAACTTCACATATTAGCAATATAATATTGATATACTTAGTACTTCGAATATGGAAATTTTACATCATTTATTGCAATTTCATAGTACACTTACAAAAATTAATTTTTTCATTAAAAACTAGTAAAAATTGGATGTAACATTGAATAAGAGCAAAAACTTCATTCGTAGATTTCATTGATAATCACTATATTTTACAGTGACAAAATTATGTTTTCACTTCTCATTTATGAATATTTATTTATCATCAATGCGATGAGTATTCTGATAATAAAAGTTTATTAAAACAATGATTTTTCTTTGAAAAAGAACTAAAATTCACATAGTCTAACCGTATCATCCACAGAAATTTTTTTAGAAAAGATTACTTTATAAGGAAAATTTATAGTGTATAAAAAAAGATGATACAATTTTCATTTGAAAAATACTGCAGGAAACTAAATTCAGTTGAATTTAAGCTTTACATTCATATAGAATTAATTAAATCTTAAAAAACGGTATAAAAGTTTTCTTTTCGAGTTTAATCTAACCGACATTTTGAATTAAGAATTTTTTAATATTAAATATAGCATAGAGGTAGAACGTCAGAACTAGGGATGATAAAGCTTTTCTACGTACGATATTTCAAATGTTACAAAATTATATAAATTTTTGCTTTCAATAAAGTAAAATGGCCGTACACTGATATTTCTTATATCGCCGCTAAAAGACTTTCATCACTCTTATTGTTTAAAATATTATACTTATTAGATTGCTCTAATAACTATTGGATAAATAGAAGTTTAATATTCATTTTGTTACATTCGATAATTAAGTTTAAGTACTTTAACATAACAATATTATTCGTTTTTCTTGGACTTTGCGGAAAAACGGATTCAGTTTACAAAATGTAAACGTAGTTTTACCATATAAAATTTACATATTATGTTAATAATTTAACATCAGTTTGTTAAGCACTAATTTTAGAATATTTTTTCAAACAATTATCCATAAAAGTTTAATAAACAAATTAGAAAACAGCATATAATGACTATGTACGTTTCTAGTACAATGCCGCGCTTTCTTGAAATTCGTTTGTAATAATAATATCGTTGATAAATCTAATTATGTTTTCATTAGATATGATTGTTTAACACCTTTGAAATTTGCTACTGTTAACGGTGACTGCAATTTTTAAATTTAAACAACGTAAAATGTTAAATATTGAGATATGTTCTATTC
>UELX01001253.1:0-47801 GCA_900480035.1 Eupelmus urozonus
TCCCCGAACTCTCGTATAAGCGGTGGTGTGCGTCGCGACGCTCTCCACCCCCACCCCGGCTGGCGATGCAGGTATCAGAGCGCGACGCAGCGGCGCAACCCTGTCGATACGACCAATAATCTAATAACCAGTCACCGCCAATGCGTCGTAAGTCATCGGGTCGCATGCCTGCTCCTGCAGATTTTCCGCGACGTTTGCCGCTTCTGGTTATTCCCGTAGCGTTGCGCGGATGTCAATAGAACGATAAAATGCTGGATCGATGCGATTTGCGTGGGGTTTATCGCTGATTTTTGGATGGAAATATGGATTGTTTAGAGTGCGTATTTTTGGGAACGATTGTTGATAGAAATTGTTTGTGAATTTATGAATGTACGGAACGATTGTTGAGAAACAAAGCTGACTGTATCAGAGGCAAACAGTAGCGCCGTTTTGCTAAATCCAGATATACCTTATATGCGATCAATGCCGTAGGAATTTTCATTGTTTAAACCCGCGCTAAAAATAATTACGGAACGCTCGCGTGCGTTATAAACAATTTCGATATCTGAAATACAAAACAGAAACAAAGCGTATCAAGAACTCACTCAGCCGGTATTTACTGCCCCCAAAAGACCGCTATCTCCACCAGCCTCAAAAATCCTTACGAGTACTTAATTCAGTTTTGCGGGCTATCGGCAAAATCAGCTGGTTTGACGTCGGAGCCGTACAAAGAGCCAGAATATATCTGATTCTTTCGCTGGACGCCGCCTCATTATCGCGATGCGAAAATATTCCGACGAAACGGATTCGCGATGGCGTCGGTGCTTTACACAGATGTCGGCACGAACGAATATTCCGCTCGAGGGGCATAAGTGCAAGCACCATATTCGAGCGTGTGCAGGTACCAAGTTGGTACGTGTATGCTCGATGCTATCTTGCGGTGCGCGATGGGCGGGATGGAGAGAGCCGATGCGGATTCGAAAATTAAGAAAAGCAGGGCCAGACATGAAAGGTCGGGAGATTTTTTATGAGGGATCTTGACGGTGTTATTAAGGTTAATGACGTGCAAATAACTTCGTTAATTTTGCAATTAAATAATGTTTCATCTAGCGTGAAGTCGTTAACAAAAAACTTCTTTGATACGCTATCAGTATTAAGAATTGAAAATTTAAAAATAAATTTCCTGCAACAATTTCAGTACCACACTCCTACAGGCATCCATTATTTGTCTTGAAACTCGCCTACGCACAGTACACAGCCTCCCTCCCGTGCGCGTGCGCGCAGCTAGTAAACAATCCGAGCAGGAGAGAGAGAGAGAGGATCAGAGAGGGCTCAGAGAGAGAGAGAGAGAGAGAGCGGGGTGAGCCCCGTGTGCACGCGTATTTGACCACGGCGGGGCGCGCTGATATAGAACTACTAAACAGGCCGTAGATCAGCCGGGTTAGTTATAGCTTGGCTCGGCTCGCGCGGGCGCGCAAGCTCGCTCCATTGCCGAACCAATTCCCACCGGTGTTCTGGATCATTTGCCGGCCCGCGGCCGCCGCGCGCTGCACCACGCGCGCCCACACACATGCGAGACCGAGCGCGATGCGACGCCCGCGCTGCTATCGCCCGCGCTCCTGCGATCCGAGATAAAGCTCGGCTCTCGTTTTGACTATGGCCGGAGCTTGCGCAAGCTTGCTTTTTTGAATGCTCGTTGAGAGGGGTGAGGTTTTTTATATTGGATTGTTTATTTTATTATTTATAGAAATGAATTTTTGAGTTTGCTTTGTAGCTTTGATCATGGAAAATTTAATTTTATAAAGTCAAAGTTTGTTTAGAAAGCTTAGTAAATAGCTGCTTATTCTCAGTCGAAAATGTAGTGACTGTAATTCAAAATGACTTTTCCCTTCGTTAAGCAACAGAATATTCTTTACATTCAATAAAAAATGAAAATTTACAACGAACTTTTACACAGAAAGAGGTCGCTCATACCGGAAACCAAATAATTTATCACCTTCACACAAAAAAAATCCAAAACTTTAACAATGTATCAATAGGTTACATAAACTCTCTCTCCAAGATACCAGCGCGCCATTCACAAATAGACCATTTATTTCTCCGCGATAGGTACTCGAAGCAAGAAATACTTTGTCCGCGAAGTTAAAACATACGCATTCACGCGTAGGTCCGCAACGTCAGTCTGAAGTCTGCGTGCAGGCTGCACCTATACAGCTACACATAGCCCGAGAGCTCGCGCGTAATCTCGGGGGACTTCAGGCTTTGCCGTGCGCGCCGGGGATAGAAGATTAAACATTCAGCGTGTATCGCGCTCGCGCATTTACCGGAGGCCATTTCCAATATTTCGCACTGCGTATACGGCGCTTTGACTGTGTGCTTGCGCCAGCGCGCGAGCCTCGGCTATGTGTATATATACGACAAAAAAGCGATTTATCGCGCCCAATGAAAACGAAAAGTCGCGACCCTCGAATAAAATATTTACGCGGCCGGGCTCGTAAATTTTGAATTAAATATCGCGATTTGATGTGTTTTTTTCCTCCCTGCGCTATCGTGGCCGCTTGAAAAACTGCTAAATAATCGAATGTTTACTGCCCTGGAAATTTATTGGCGCTCTGCTGTTTGGTTGTTAAATTTGTTAAAAATTAATGATGTAAAGCAAAATGATACCAATCTTACATTTACGATTATTTGTACAAAATATTAAATCTTGATTGTCCAAAATAAAACAAGTTTACTAATGAAAATTTTGATTTTTTTTTTTCAGGTAAGGACGATATGGCTAAGCCGCATTGGACCTGGTTGCAAGGTGAGTTGTGCTTTTTTCGTTGAACCCGACACCAAAAAAAAATATCACCCACCCACTCCCGCTCCTCCCCCACCATACATCCCCTTGGAAATCCCGTCATATGGCAAAAGCTGTCCAGCGCGAGCGCGAGCGCGCGCAAAACTTTATCTCTTTCGAACCGCTTAATGTAACTTTAATCTCCAGCCCGAGGCGAATGAAAATTTACGGCCTTTTTTCCCGAGTTGTAAGAGCGAGACTTTCGCGCTCGCGCGCGCGCGCCCATTCCTCAGGCTAGCGCAATATGTTTGGAAAAAAAAACGGGAAAAGCCGCCATCGCGATTCGAGAGAAAAAAAGGGATCGAAGGGAAAATTCTTGCGCAAAGGGACGGATTTCACCCCATTTTTTCTCTCTCTCTCCGCTCGGTCGGAAAAACAAAAGCCGGGAGAAACAGCTGTCGCGTGAAAGCAATGATTTCGCCATCCGCGCTGGTCTAGCCTCCCTCTCTGTCGCCTCATTTTTTGACTTTTTATTTATACGCGGCACTGGGCGCGTGCCTTCGGGGGGAGGGTGGGGATCAATAAATATTGGTTCTCGGGGGTAGAGAATAAAATTGGGGGACGCGGGGGTGAGAGAGAGAGAGGACAGAGTCGTGCTGCTGCGGTTGCCGCCCCTTTGTGACCTCCTCCTCCTCCTGGCGCTGCTGGCCCTCTGGCGCCTGGCCTTCGCGCGCAAACGTTACACGACAAATATAACCACTTCTGGCGGCCGGCCGATAGAAAATCGCTCACGTACCGTACAGATTGCGGCGACGCTTGCATACGTGTTTATATATAGGTAGATGAGTATATGTATGATGTGGCATACTGCGGCTTGTTCTCCTTTCGCGCGAGGACATCGCTTCTGTATACATATATACGAGTACACGCGATTTTGTGCATTCTAGTGTTATAGACGATATGTTTTTCTCTATAGAGGATTAAATATATATCCTTATAAGGATTAAATGAGCAACACTATTTACAAATTTAATAAATTCAGTTACATTGTTTGAAATTTGAGAGATTGCAGTAAATCTTTGAATTGAAAATTTTCATTCAATAAACAAAATATAAGATTTAAATTTTAAAAAACTATCAAACTACAAAATTTTTCACTCGGCGGCCTTCAGAACGGCCACGCCGCTAACCAAACTAGCGTTCGCTCGTCGCAGCTGCCTTTCCAGGGGACGGAAAAATCGCCGGAGCGATTCGAAAGTTGCGAGAGATCGAGGAGCGAAAAAGCGAGCGAGGAGCCGGCTAAGCGCGCGCCTGCGTCTATACGGCTGAGCATCGCGTCGCGCCTCTCGGAGCGTGAAATGGCCGAGTTAAGCATCTGCACGCCCCAGCTCGGGGCGCTGATCCGTGTAAACGGTCTACCAAAAATCGTTTACTCTTCCCGCGACGCTCAACCCACGCGACGACCGAAATAAAGGGATTATCTTAGCTCTCTCTCTCTCTCTCTCCCGCTCGCCATTTCCAAAAACCGGCCCCCCTTCGCCCTGCTCCTCACGGCAAATAGAAATTCCCGTTGTTTCTGTGTATACGCACGCGCCTCGCTCTCGGCCTGTGACTTATGAGCGGTGTGTAAGGGCGAGAAGGGTGCGCGTGGAAGAGGGCTTTTTGATGAGCGCTCGAAGCCCGGAGAGATCGGTATTTTTTCCGGCGTGCTCGCGGGATGCATTAATCTTGGCAACGAGCTTCGGGATGTCTATCTGGAAGGAGCGCGCTCACGCACCCCATTGTTCATTTTAAAATAGTTTTTTGTTGGCTCGTAAAAATATTTGTCCGAGGGAGATGTGGGGTAGGGGTGAGAGGATTGATAAAATTAAAGGCCGATGCTATTGCTTTTTGATTTTAAGGGTCGTTTGAACGGTACTTGGAGCACTTGGTAAGAATAAGCGTAATAAAATCTATTGAATTATATATTTTCAAATACACTTGTATTTCTAATGATGATTTCAATAATATCGATCTAATGATCATTCAAAATCTATGCAGCAATTAATAAAAATACTGCATAGAACGAAAGACATAAGGCAAGCCTCATCGCTTAGCTCGTCCATTGGGCAAAGCAGCGAGAAAGGAGCGGTCTTGCTTTGGTCTTGGCAGACTGCGAATCCCGCCGCGGGGGGTGAGCCCTTGCGCGCTGTATGCGAGCGTACGTGTGTAGGCGGCTTTGGGCGCTGCGCCGGCAAGAAGTGGATTCGGTTAGAATTCGAATGAGGCAGCCCGCTCGCTCGCGCGCACCGAGAGACAGAGAAAGATGCTTCTCGAGGCGTGAAATGGCTGCGTTAACCACTTGCACGGCCCGAGATATAGCGAGCGAGCGAGAGAGAGAGAAGAAGAAGAACCGGGGGCGGACGTTCCCCTCCCGATGTTTGGAGCCGCGCGCGCGCGCGCACGCCCGTAATATCGTCCTGGATTTCTCTCTCTCTCTCTTCTTTCTCTCCCCCGATCTGAGAGAGGTAAGATAAAAGTTATGCGCTCGCGCGCTATGCGCGAGGGAGTCGTACGTCAGCCGCGTCGGACGTCTGCGGGGACGCCCGCGCCGGGGAGTTATATCTGTATACGCAAGGATGTGGCTCTGTATATATAGCTTTGCGCCCACACCTACGGAGATGTATGGGGCGCTCGCCTGTGTTTCGCAGCTCGCCTCTCTCTCTTTTGCCGAGCTCGCTATACGAAAAGCGCGTCCCTCTCCGTATATACGCCTATCTCCGTGCCGCTATCTCCACGAGGATTTTGCTTGCACCCCCCTCCCTCTGCGCGCACGCATAAATACAGGAGTGTGCTATATCATCGGAGATCGCGGAAGAAGGGAGGACGGCTGTTTCGAGCGCGCGAGAGCGCGGATAAAAACGCGCCTCCAGGCCTTTCTTCCGAGGCTCTTTCTCAACTTTTTACCAACGGCTTAAATTCTCCGGGCTTTATGACCCGCCGTCGAATATTTACTTCTTTTTTCGCTCGATCATTCGCATTTAAATCTGTTTCTCGGATCGAGTTAAATTCAATTTCACTTCGAAGCCATCAAATTAAATCCAGACTTTAAAATTCTTCAAATTAACAAGTGCCGCAGAACAAAATTCAAAAGCAAAGTTGAAGCAGTCACCGAGGCGCGTTTCGTGTGACACGAGATGCTCATTACAACGTCCCGGCAGCGACGTCTCGCTACATAAAACTTCGGCTGCAGATTTCGATCGAAGCCAAGGCATAATCGTTCCGTCCTCATAATCGCCGCAACCTCCGCAGATAACACATACCGAAGTCAACGAGTAGTCCTTGCTTACAGAGCAGCTCCTTTTTTTTCTCGCCTGACCGCAGGCCTGCCTTTTTTTCTCGCTCAGCCATGCACGTATGCACACATGCACGCACAATAACTGGGCGTGGCGTGAGCCGAGCGCGTTATTATCTTTTTGCTCTCGAGCTCGTGCGTGCAGTAGAAGACGTCCTGTCTCTCGCGAAAATTGCTCCCCAGATCGAGACAATGATAGCTCGCTGATGTATGGCGAGCGGCTTGACTACCGCCGGTTGACGATTTGCAAATTTCGAGCGCGCGCCCTTTCGCTTAGCCGGCAGTAGGCGGGTACTGGGGAATGGCTTTTATATGGGCTACTTGCTGTCGATTGTATATGGGAATGGCACGAAAATGGCTCGTGTTTTCTGCGAGGTTATCTGATGTGGCTTGGGGATGCTTGGGAAAGTGTTGCAATTTTCTAGTCTTTGAATTGCTGTACGAATAATGAACAGTATTGAGTGGTTTTTTATATACGAGTAGAATTTTGTGCTTGAGTTTCTTATTATTTTAAATTCTATACGTAAATAATAATTATTGCGAAGTAATTATACGTCTTGTATTATTATAATAACATACACTCCCCGCCGTTATTTTTACTTGTAATTATTCAGCTAATTACAGCCTCCTCCGTAATTTTACTAAAAAGATAAAACTGATAGAAGAGCGATAGCGTAAGCTCTCGTAAACTACAGCAGAATTTAATCAGTCTTAAAAATCATAAAAAAGGCATTAATTAAATAAAATTCAATAATAAATAGCCAGGAAGCCGGTATTATAGTTAAAATAGCCGCGAGATTAATGATTGGGCTAACTTCGTGCATAAATCCGTGCAGAAACTTCGGCTGGGCGCGCGTGCGGGCCGCGCTTAAACGGGAATCGACTAAAAAGTCGGATATGGAAACTCGCTCGCTTACGCCGGGGGTAAAATTCGTCAAACGGCAGTAGACACAACTTCGAGAACTAGCCAGAGAGCGAGCTACTCGCTTTTTTTTTTCGTCTTTTATCTCTCAGAAGGGAAAGTGCTGAATTTCCAACTCTGAAGGGCCATAAATCGGGCGGAGATTACGGGAGGATTTACAGTCGGCAGCTCTTGTGCACGCAGTCCTTTTCCCGACGCAGGGAGAGAGGGAAAGATCCGAGCCAATAAAAATACATCACGGATTATTGCAGGAGCGGCCGCGGGCTTATATTGGCAATCGCGCTCCTCGGAGATGCGATTTTGCAAAAAATGACTTTCTTTCTTGATTTGATTTTGATCCGCAGCTAGCCTGCCCCCTTTGCTGCTCTGCGCGTACGCATGGCGGACGTCGATACAGCGCGGGGGGCAATTCATCGGGATGAGAGACGAGGCAGTATAGCGCCAGTCGAACCAAAGGGGTTGAGGATAACCCCCAGACGTATTATAAACGCACACATAAACATCCCTTGGCGTTATCAGTTGTCGGACGCCGGGGCGCCGGATATTGTCGCATCCTCCGTTTGTCTCTCTCTCTCTCTCTCTCTCCGCTCGCTCGCTTCCACCCCCGCCTGTATTCCCTCCGTCTCTCTCTTGCGCGCGCGTGCGTGGCTAGTTATATATATACAGAGTGGCTTTTGGTCCGCTCTCTCTCTCCCGGCGTTTTGCGCCGGGGCAGAAATAGAAAGAGAGAAAGATGGCGGATTATAGAGCGTGATAGAGGCCAGAAATTCCCGAGATGCGAGGGGGGAGAAAGGAACGGCCGCGCGTCGAGGAAAGGAAAAAATTACCTTCCGGCTCGTCGCACTTCGTTTATCTCTGCTTTGTGATTTTCCTTTCTTTTTCCTCCGCTCTCGAGTGTGTGCGTGGAACCGTTTTATTTTTTTTCTTTTTCGCGCTGCTCTTCTTTCGCTTCGAGATACATTCCTATTTGTCCTGCATTGTAGTCGTAGAATAACTTTCTTGATTTCAATCTTTGCCGTATCATTTTTGCGATTCCTTCGTAGCTGTGTGCGTTTGCGACGTTTATTCCTGCACTATAAACACATAAAAACGTGCTATAAATTTCTTTTATGTCTGTATGGAAACTGAGATAAATTCTTTCAATATGGTATTATGCTTACAGCTGAAGTTTGGATTTCATTCGAAAGAGTAAACAGAATTTTTATTTTTCCATTAATATATGCTATAAATTTTATTTCCATTTAAAAATAAATAAATATCTCGTTTATAAAACGTACTTGCAACATTCACATAATCCAGCCATATTAACTTTCCGCCACCCTCGAAAATGTAATAAAGCCCGCTTATAGCATTACAAAACGTCAAGCCGAACGTCGTCACGTCCTCCTTAACATAGCGCTTATTTCTGACCTAAATTCTACAGTCCCAAATTTAGCCTGCCGTCCCCCGAAACTGAGTCACTTGTAACAACGCAACGGTAAACTCGTGTTTAGGTATAAGCAGGGCGCGTCAGGCAGCTTTTTGCGCACGCAACGTGTTTCCCATCTCGGAAAATCTCAATATTTGTGAGCAGGTATAACAGTTTCCAGCAGGTAATCCCGCAGCGTTTTACAGCCGGCCCGAGCGGGACTCTCTTTTTTATGGCACCGCAATTCCGTTGGACGGGGCTTGATTTTCATTTTTCGGTACTTTCCTTTTTTTCTAACCTAAGGGTAGCGCGGACTCGTAAAGCCCCTCGTGGAAACCGGTGAAAGTCGCGTCCACCCGCCGGGGCATAGATATAAAAAAAACTTAGGGTCCGCTGGAGAGAAAGTTTTTCTGGGGCCGGACGTTTTTTTCTTCTAGACGACGCCGATTCGCCGGCTTTGTGTGCGTAAGAACTTTCTAAAAAAAAATAGGAGATATACGCATGCGACACTTTCGGCTGCCGGCTTGCAGCCAGTCGTAGTTCGAAAACGCAATAGCTCGCAACGAGCTCGGTGTGTATTTCGCGGCGAAGTCGCGCTCGCGCGTGAGTGCGATGTAAAAAACGCGCGTGAAGTCGTTGGGATACTTCGTGTCGTGAACATGTGAAAGTGTTATACTGGTGTTGGCTTGTCGTTGCGCAATGCAGCAGTTATCGTGTCGTGGTCCGCTGCCATTGAGAAATTTGTAGCTCTCAAAAGTGGCTGTTATAAATAGCGCCGCGCTGCCTTGGAATTACAGTGAAGCAAAAGTAATTTGAAGTTCAATTTTCCCTTTTTCTTTATAGTGGAGTGGTTGAGAAATGATGCTTGAAAAAGTGCGTGTTAAGGAGGCAAAAAATTCTTTCTATCCCATCTTCATGATGTACAACAGTTAGAGAAGACGCGTGCATTAACATATTATATATTATTCGAGCAAAAAAACTCGACATATATCTTGAGGCCGTATATAAAAGAAGTACATTATCCGCCGAAGAAGCCATTTTCGTATCCATTTTTCTCCCTCCCGGTCCCAGGAGTGCGCGCGTACCTATAACCAGCCTCGTGTGTGTACAGCGAAAACTTCAAACGAGCGCCTAGGGCCTGGCTCGATAACATAAATCATGCCGCTCGCGGAATAGAGTTCGGATCTCTCTCTCTCTTTCTCCCCCCCTCTATCTATCCCTCACACCCAGCACGCTCGTCTACAATCTGCATCCGCAAACTCGATCGCTGCCTAAACAGCTCGCCTGTGCGCATTGCATCAGCTTCGATCGGCCCGCTGAAAAAAACGTATGCATACACGCGAAGTCGAATAACGCCCGAAGTCACGATAAGTGCGACGGTAGCTTCTGACTTTGTCTTCTGTTGTATAGCCGAAAAGTTGGCCCCCCTTTGCGATAAAATTTTATTGAGCAAAATAATTCGCCGCTAAGGTTTTTGCTTGGCGCTGTTTATGGGCCGTGCGGAAAGCTCGCTCCTAATGCCTTTTCCGCGAGTTTGTATTACCCGCAAGTTACAGAAGCGGCAGTCTCTCTCCCGCTTGTAACGGCTGCGCGACTGGATTAATAGCCGGGCTATTAGGATTTTCCGGAGTTGCGCAGAGAGAGAGAGAGAGAGAACCGGCGCGTTCGGACTAATCGCGGCGGGCCGTTCGTAATAACTTTTCTTACCTGCGAGTGCGCAATTATAAATTTACAAGATGGAGTGGAGCGTTTATGATAATGTAAAAGTGAGCGCCATTACACGCAAGATAAAATCTCTCGCTATATGTACATTGTAAAGCGTTATGCGCGTTGGATTTTTGCGGACTTACAACTCGCGCGCTCATTATGCGAGCGATTTTCGAGAAACAAAATATCATCGGGACGTTATATTGCGGGTATACACGGGCCCATGAATAATCCCGCGGAATTTTCGGATAATGTTGTACACGAGCCGAGCGAGACCATTAATTGAGACTTCGTTAAAAACGCAAAACAAAGCAAAAAGAGGAGAATAATTGCGATGAGGAACCGCTGCCGGCAGTCTCGGGAATTTACCGGCCCCGGCCAATAGAGAGACGCCCGACGAGGCCTCGGGTCCGGCCTACCCGCGCGGCCCGCTTGATCGAAGCTCGCTGAAAAATACCGTTATCAGACGTCCCTCGCGCAGGTCCCTCTTTATATACGATCCTGCCAAAGAAGCGCGGGCAGGAAAAAAAGAGCCGCGTAACGAGCGGGAAAGGCGAGTAGATCCTTAATACAGTCGGCGTTCGATTTTCAGGAGGAATCGCGCCGTTATCTCGGGCCGATCGTAATTAGAGCTCGGGTCTACTTTCGCGAATCAGCGGCGAGCTCGCTCGAGCGGCAATATTAGCGCCCCGGCGAAAGATATTGCACGTGGGGGCGCAAAAGAGTTAAATCGAGGGAGGACGCGCGCGGGCGACGAGCAAATAATCGAGTTTAATTGCAAAACCGTCGGCATGATTTAATTACGCGGGCCTGCAGAGAGAGAGAGAGAGAGAGCGAGTGTAAATTCTGCTGTAGCTTCGAACAGCTGAGTAAGTGCGCCCCGGCGGAGAGGAAAAAAAGAGAGCGGGCTTTTTTCGTTTTCGTTATATTGTTGGGAGGGCCGCTGCTTTATTGCGGTTATTACGTTTACGGGCACTGACGTCGTTATTACGTTTCGGAGGCCCCAGCGAGCAATTAAAATATTGCAAATGAAGACGTTGGAAGGCGCGTTTTTGCAGTCGGCGCGTACTTTACAAGCGCGCTTGTTTTCTTCTTGCGCTTCGGAGCTGGCTTTTTCATTGGGGATCCGGTGTTTATTCGCCGTGTGTATAAGTGATCGATCTCTTATTTTGCGCTCTGACGAAATTATTGCGTAATGGGTATATTGCTTTGCGGAGCGGCGGCGCAGATGTAAATTGATGGGTTGGGCGCGAGCGAGCGAGCGAGCGCAGGCAAGAAACTCGCGCTGCTCACGAGAAATGTATAATTTATATTCTTCTCGTGGCGTTCTCAACCGTGAATTTTAAATTGCCCCATAAGGCAATAAAGTTTATCAGTCGAAAAAGTTAATAACACCGCTCGCGCCGCAACGATTATTTTTCTCCGATACACACACACATATTCGCTTTAAACATCAAAAGCTAACAACAATCAAATTTAAAGTTTGCGAACTTTCTACTTAAAGCCCGCGAAGAATTTTCACCGATGTAACAAACACAGAGCGAAAAGCGCGCGGAGCGTGCAGCGCTCGCCGTTAATCTAAATTGCAATCTTTTAATTATTCGCGGCTTGCGCGTTGGTGCGGGGCGGCTCGCGCGCAAAAATACACTCGGTCCGCGCAAAAAAGGTCGCTTAAAAACAATAAGAAACAATTAAATAAGTATTCGCAGCGCGAGAGTCGGCCGCGCGGTCGCATAATAAACTGCATTTCTCCCTCTCGTCGTTTCGTTCGTTTTGCGGAGCGCGCTCTCCGGCGAATAATTAGAGCTAATAAAATCTTCTTGCCCCGCGGTTCAAACTCTTCGCCGGCATAAATTCTTCCGCTCGAAAGAACCTCGCGCGTTTCTTCCATTCTTCGCGTTAAAGTAGCGCCGAGAGCGCAGAAAGCGCCAAGTATAAGTTTCTTCGAGTGGACTCGTTTTCTGCGCTCCGTAAGAAGCCGCCAGTAAGAGAGAGCGAGCGGGCCCTTATCTCCTCGTGCTTTTTGCCTCTCTCTCTCCCTCTCCTTTCCCATGCGCGCGCGAGCCAGCACGCAAAGTCGCGCGACAGCGCCCCGAGATTCCTCCTCGCTGATATCCTAACTACGCGGGCACGCGAACTTAAACTCGCGAGAAAGAGCTTAGATCAATACGGAACGATTCTGTGGCTGCTATACACCTCGCGCTGCACGGAGAGCCTTTCGCCTGCAGGAGAGAGCAAGGAACTGCTTTTTTGCGCCGCCGCCGCGTCCTTATAACCTTCCTTTTTTCGCGCGCGCAGAGTCCCTTTTGCATTTATTACGCTCGCGCTAGCGCGACAAACTCGCGACGTGGCTTCATGTTTAATGCAGCGCGGTGTATCGGTTAGGACGTCAGAGAAAATGCACGCCGGAGAGAGCCAGTAAATGGCATAACGTGGGAATCTTTGGCAGTTTTTGCGCGATAAAAAAGGAGAAAGCCAAATTTTTCTCGCTCCTCTCTTTTTCCCCCCCGAGGCTCGCGCTTTGCATGCGCGACATTCGGCCCAAAGTCTGAGGGCTTTATTCGAGCCTCGTTTTGATGCGATATCCTTAGCCATTTTTGTCACGCGTTTGTACGCGGCCCGCTATGTGCAAGAAAGTTTTTATTTATCGCCGGCGCGTATCTGGGCTCGCGCTCGCGAAACGCTGGATCAAGTCCAACTTCTTGCGCGCGCGCGTTTGCAGGGAGAAAAAAGCTGATGCAGGAACAAGCATCGTTCTTTATTCTGGCAATTTCTTTTTCTCCTCTTTATTTTGGAGGATGCAAAATTTTACAGTTATTTCGCTTTATTTTCTTTTTTACACGGATTCTTGTATGATTTATAGATGTTCAAGCACGGTTTATTTTTACAACAAAATATTCCACAATATTTTTCCAAATCCAAATCTCAAAGTAACTTAATTACAATTAGAAGGAGCTTAGCTAATTGTTTCAATCTAAAACCCGACAGCTCCACTTAAAAACTACAAAGAACCAGCTCGTTCGAGAGCCGAGCGGAACAACAGCTGTGAAAATATATAAAGCCCTTTCTCGCAGATCGTCCACAGCGCGCAGGCGGCTCTCGCAATCTTTCTCTCTCTCTCCAGCCGTCCCCCAAACTTTCTTATCCCGCGGCGCATGTAAATTCATCCACAAATCGCTCTCTGCGGCTCCCGCAAGCGGCCGCAACCCATACGCCAGCCTGCACACACATACTCGCGTATTCGGCTCTCTTTTCTCTCCTCCCCCTCGAGCCGCAGCGGGAGGTCAACGTCTCTCTGCTCCTTAAAATACAGCGTGCTACAACGTTGTCTCTCTCTCTCTCGCGAGTGTCGCTTATTTCCGTCCCGGATCGCGTAAATCCAGACGCGCCTATATAAATCGAGCCGGCAAACGTATTTATTATTGCTTTCCGAGCGCGCAAGTTTGATAGGCGCGCAAAGCTCGCCGCTGCTGCAGTGCTTTCGAGCTTGCGGAGGGAAGCGGGGGTGGCTGGGCCGCTGGCGCGCCTGCACCTCATAAACTTAAACCCTAATTAACCGGCGCTACTGTTGCTGTGCTCTCCTCTCCTCTCTACCCTCCCATAGCGCGCGCCGCGTATGCTTCTCCTATATACACACGAACGCACTTTGTCTCTCCTGCGCACCGCGCACCGCGTTCTCTCTCTCTCTCCGGCTACTGCTGCCGCTGCTTTATTTCTCCCCCCGCCCGCGCTTCTGCTGGCTATGCAGATAGTCGCTTCTTTCGTTGCCGGGGTAGACTCTTTTTATGCGGCAGCGATTATTTGCTGATACGGGTTTAAGCGTTTGCTGCCTCGCTTTGCTAATAGATTCGATGAAGGCTTTCTTAATATGAAAATTTGTTTCTTTTATACCTTAAATGGAATGACAACTAATCGAATTTTTAAAAGGAATTCAAATATAATTATTTCAACTGCGTTGCTTCAACAAAAAAATTTGTGAAATTACAAAACTGACTGCACTCCTTTTCACCTAATCGACGGAATTGTCCCGGTCCAATTACCTCAGCTCGGCACACGTAAAGCCCGCTCTGCATCCAAGCCCCCGCGTTGTTTATACCCCGGGACTCGGCGTAAATTAGCCCCTCGGCCGCGAAACTATCCGGCTACGGCGGTGCGGCTTTTCCGAGACGAAGGCCCGAAACGAGACGTGGGTACGCAGCAGCATCCCGGCCAGCCTGCGGGGGATTCTCTACGTGCGCGTACACCCGGGCGGCCGCTTATGTACGCGCCGAGTCGCGTGGGATTACGAAAGTTGATTGTGCCCCCCGTATGCCTGGCTATATACGCGTCTTGAGTCGCGGGGATCAGGTCTTCGCGGGAGTTTAATGCGCGCCGCGTGTGTGCGCCGCTCGCTCGACTTGTTTGTGTGTGGAGACTGGGAAGCTTAGCTTCTAATCTTCGCGAGTTTTGTGCGAGACGGGGAGTGTGGTTTTCGGTGGGGATGGCTCTTTTTGGGAGGTGTCGGGAGTTTGGAGTTTGGGAATTGGGGGAGAAAGTAGCTTTTTGCTGGTTTTTGACGTGTGAATATTTTGAATTTGAGATTTTGAAATTCCAAGGCTTCGCGACACTGAGAACACCGAGTCTATTCTTATTCCATGAGCTTTTAATCTTTCAAAAGATTTACGAGATATTTTTAGAAGTTGAGTGTATTCACGGCCGGCGTAGAATTAAAAAATTCAAGGTCCCCGGGTACGCGGCTCTCGAATAAATCATTCTCATAGCTCTATAACAGCACATTTAAAAAAGAATCGTGATGCAGAAAAAATCCAAATTAAAAATCCGTTAAACCAGCGCACTCCACATTCCCCATTCAATCCAAACTCTCCAATGAATCTCGCTCAACAGCGTAGCTGTCCCAACATCATCATTAACCGCAGCTCCAATGACACAAGCTACATGCTCGCGATAAGCGCGTGCAGCCTCTAACAATATCGCGAGCCACACTCGGCATAGCAACTTTATTCGCTCAAACTACCCGCCTCCATGCCTCTCTCTCTCTTTCTCTCCCGACGATCTTTATCTTCGGGAAGTCGTGCCGCGAGCTCAGCTACATTTCGGAAGGATAAAGCCGCGCTTGGGGGATTTACGATTCCCCGCTCGTCCTCGCGTGTCTCGCGAGTGTCAGGTCTATGCTGTACATGAGAAAAGGCTGCGTTGGCCAGAGGGCACACAGACTCACACACAAGCAGCAGCAGCAGCGCAACGCGGAGAGAATATTTATGGGCGCTGGAGCCAAGCAGCGAGCGCGGACGATCGATTCCCGGGAAGATCTTGCGCGATACTATACGTGTATATGTGCCTAGGCCCTCGCAGTCCGCGAGGAATTCGAGGGAAAAAAACAGGCGCGAGAGAGCCCCGGGAGACTAGGATTTTTTTTTCTCCAGACAGAAATCAAAAGAATAATATAAAACGCGCTAGAAGTAGAACTGCGCGCGCGTGTTGCATTCTGGGCGCGACCTTCCCCACCCCCCACTCTCTCGCTCCTCCTAATATCCACCAAAATGCTTTTAGCATTTATCTCGAGAGCCATTAATTCGTGTCGTCCGTGCGCCTATATCCGACACGTCGACGCGCGGCTCGGACCGCAGCTGGATATTTATAACTTCGGAACGCAACGACTGAGAGGCTAAACAATTTCCTTATTATCTTTCGGTGTTTCCGATGAGCCGTTGCTCGGCGCTGCATTCTAGGATCAGGGTGCAAAGAATTTTGGTGGTCAGGCTAATCTTAATGAGGTAAATGCTCGACTAGCTGGCGAGTGCTGGAGTAATGACGAGGTAGGCTTTTAGCTGCTTTCTTTTATTTAAATTCGAATTCAATTTTTAAGTTTCGTAAGAGTAACGGTTCGAGATGGTTTTACATATTTTTTCACTTTGTTAGAGTTTTTCTGTACTTACCGTCGTTTAATATTCAAGGTAGTTTCTACTAACTACTTATACTGAATTATACGTAATTTTACTATCATTGCCATTTTTTATCATGACTTTTAAATTAAAACAAGTTTAACGTCATCGTTTTAATGTAATTATATTTTGAGTTAGTAGAGATAATCGTTTAAAAAAATCATAAATTTAATAAAATAAATTGATTAAGATTAAAAGTAAGATTAAAAGCAGGAAACCATTCTAGTAGAAATGAGTAGTAAATCGCTAGTAAAAATGGATTCAATGTTATTTCTTAGTTTGTATCCATTTTAGATGCATACATTTTTACCAGAACACACAAGTTAATATAAAAGTAATATTGAATTAAAGGATATCTGTAACGCTTTAATAAAATATAATAATTTTAGAAACTCAAATATTCTCTTTATTTTATCAAATAAAATTAAAAAATAAATCTTCATAATGAATGAATAAAACGGGATATTAAAGTAATTATTCTGGAGGTTAATAAAGTAGGAATTTTTTATCGTTCTATTAACATATATAATATTTCAAATCTATTCAAACAAATACGCATTAACTACTCAAATATTACAAGGTGATTTGTAACTAAATAACAAATTAAAACATAAATTTTTTCAAACCATTTTCCAAGTGAGAAACTAAGCGCGCTACTTGCGTCAAAGAGTACAAACAAATCGTAAAAAATGCCGTCTGTTACTACTTTTTTCACCGACTCGTCGAGGAAATCGGCGCACGCGCAAATCCGGCGTCGCTCGCACGTGTGTGCGCACGTACATACATACATAGACGCGGCGGGAGAACAGAAAAGGAGATAGAAGAGAAAAAGACATCCAAAGAGAGATCAAAGATCCAACAACAGGAAGAAAGACAGAGAGGGAGAAAGAGAGATAGAGCGAACAGATGCAGCAGTGGCGTATCGCGTTGCATACGTGCAGGTGCGCATATATATATACATCCGCGACTTTTGCCCGTGAAGCCGTCCCTTCCTCCACAGAAAGCAAGAGAGATAGAGAGAGAGAGAGACGCACTTAAAGAGAGAATAGCGCTCGAGGCGCGCGAAAAATCCTCAAGGCTTTCCTCGACGAAATAATCGAGCTTCTCGATCTATTCGCTCGGACAGCAAAAACCTCGAGGACCTTGACGCTTTCCTACGTACATACGTACAAAAAGCAAAACCTTCCACGCATGCACACGTACACACAGGCATCCTGCGCGCGCTGACTCAGCGCGCCGCCATTGCTACTACTACACTCGCTCTCCTTTCTCCGAGAGCCGATGCTCCCGAAGAAAATCCTACGCTACTGTCTGTGTGTGCTTTTACCGTACCTCGTCGATCAGCAGGAGAAAAAGTAGCCTGGATTTTCGAGAGGGTTGACCGATGCGAAAATCCTCCTGGCTCCGACGCTCCGACATTTTTCCTGCGCTCGTAGGCGTAAGTATACATAAGGCGGCGCCGGGCGCCGCGCACGCACGCCAGCACTGCCGGCGCAACATGGCGACTCGCCAGCTCTCTCTCTCTCTTTCCCCCTGCCGCGCGCCAGCTCCGAGCAGAGAAAGAGCCCAGCGGGAGCGCGAGAGAGACGGAAGAAAACCGGTCGATGCGCCAGTATATACCCGCAGGTATAGCTATATAGA
Source organism: Eupelmus urozonus (assembly GCA_900480035.1). NCBI lineage: Eukaryota > Metazoa > Arthropoda > Insecta > Hymenoptera > Eupelmidae > Eupelmus > Eupelmus urozonus. The sequence continues at coordinate 17,716 of UELX01001253.1, forward strand.
GAGCCGGAGAAAGAGAGAGGCGCGCAGACGCGTCGGGCAGGGTGGGGCGAGCCAGCTCTCGGCGGCGCGCTGCTGCGAAAACTAACATGGCCGACGGCGCGTCGCCGCGAGCGCGCTCGTCTAGCCCGTCGGCTTTTCCGCGTACGGAGTTTTTTTTTGCACCGAAGCCGCGAGGATATCCGCCTGGTCGCGCTTTCACCGGCCGCGTCGTCATGATCGTCGACCTGCTGACGGACGGACGGTTGAGGACGGACGTAAGCGGGCTGAGGCTAATCCTGGGGATCGACGAGGACGCAAAGGGTGCCATCTTAGGGAGCGAGCTGCTGCTGCTACTGCTGCTGTTGCTGCACGTGCACGCGCCTACACATGCGTGGTGGTGCGTGAGCTACGTTGTATTGTTAAGATAGTTGTGCATTGATTTTTAGTGGTTTATTTCTTAGCGTCGAAGTTTTGTTTTAGTTTCTCCTTTGGCTCCCCTTTCTTTTTTATTTTAGGGGTTGTTTTGTTGGCTGCACTGGCGCGAGGATGGGGTTGCAGCGGCGTGTTACTACTTAGCAGGAATGTTACTACTTGTGGATTATCTAGTGTGATTACTCGCGAATTTTTATGGAAATATGTCGATGAAAAGTTGTTTTTTCGTTCCGTGCGATATGTGAGGCGCTTTTGGCGCGACCTGAGCCGTTGTTATTTATGTTTTCGCTGCTTTGAAAATGGCTGGCTCTTTTATTTGCTCATGCGTAGTGCTCGGCTGGCGTATCCGTGATGGTTTATTTCTTTTGCATGAAAAAGCAACGCTGATATTTTTATAGAATCGCCGAGATATAAGTCAGTTTTCTTTATAATTTTAAGCCTAGATAAGTAGATTTTTATTATCGCATTTTGTAGTTTTATAAGGAATGTTTAATACTATTTTTGTGCTATTTAAACGGTTAATGCTCTGTTTATAATGATAAGTATAATAAATTAGTGCCGCCTCGTGAATTAAATAGACAGTTTATTAGAAAATAAAGTTATTATATTACTCACACTTGCAGATTTAATTTTTTACACTCTGTTAACATCGCAGTTATTGCCGATTATTCAAACAGATCTTTATCCGTTACAATAAACTAAGACAAACATGCAGTAAAGCTAGCTCTTTACGAGTTGAAACTTGAGAATGATTTATAAGCATTGTGTAAACCAATCGATTAAAAATTTCTAAAACTGCAGCTTTATACTTTTTTAAAGATTAAAAATTCTGTAACTTTTACAGCGTCCACTAAAGGAGTATTATTGTACTGCAGAATAATATAATTGAAATTCAAAATTTAAATAAATAGTTGAAGCTAAAAGAGTAAATTTTGTAGTACATTCTTTACTTCTGAAATATCAACCTTGAAAAAAAAACATTTATTCAATTTTTATGCTGACATACATTCGACTTTCACAATTAATTGACAAGTCAAAAAAAAAAACTAAGCTCTCCAGTAACAATAAAATCCTCGAATCCTACAAGCGTCTGGCGACGTTCCTCTCCAACAATAGAACTCCAGCGATCCTTCAGGCCGCAGAGTCAATATTTTCCAGGCACATCCGGCGTATCGTTTGTCCTCCGCAGCTCGATCGTTTTTCTACAAAAGTCCCATTGTATAATTGCTCTCGGGACATAAAGTATACGGCCGTACATACGCGAGCTTGCGCGTTTGTAATTGTAGAGTGGAAAACAAAACGAGTCGCGTGCCCGAGCGCTGAGTAAGATTGCCGACGTATTTATTGCGACGCAAATAGGTATAATGCTACTCCTCCCTTTCTCTCTATCGGCCGGGGCTCGCGTGATACGGAACAGTGTCCTGGAATCTACGTAACAATCGCGCCGCTTCTAACCACTGCGTTAACGCTGATATTTCATTACCGGCTCGTTCGTTATATTACGCGCCTTGCGAGTTCTGATTTTTGCCCTCCTGGACTCGTAAACTCCCGGCTGCGCGCGCGGGGCTATCTCGCGCGAAGGGTTTATGGGAGTGGATTAGGAGCGAGAGAGGGAGGCGATAATTGCTCTATTTCATAAAGCTTGCTGTTCGTTTGTCGATACGGACTCGAGCTATTACTCGGTTCTTGATTAACTTGTCCGACTTGCTGTTGTAAATTCTACAGCTAACAATGATAAAAGTTTAACGGAATGGCTTTATGAATAATGTTATTTGCTCTTGGTTATATTGTTTGAAAAATTATTTATTTCTACAAATTTTTATAAAAAGAATAGTATTTGTATCTAAAAAAAGATTAAATTTACTTGGAATGGGAAAAAATATATGTACCATAGTAAAGTAATGCTATAGAAAGTGGCTTGACTTTTTGATGCTTTGCCCGTCCCCTTCGAGCGTCCGACGGACGCCACATTGGTCGACCATGCGCGTGCGTGGATCGCAGCTGCCGCTCAGTTCTACTCTTAATTCTCTGTCTATTTTTGTCTTAAAATTATAATTTTATCTTTATTATATATTCCGATATTTTTTACAAATTCTTATAAACATTAAAAAGCAAATAAAAATGTCACATCAAAAAATATTTAAAAGTACTATCAAATAGTAAATTTATTCTTTTGTACTACAGTACAAAAAATATTTAAGTATTTTGAAAAAATTATGTATCATAAAATTAATTAACTTTTTACATAAGTTGCGTTACTAAAACATTCTTAAATAATCAAAAATTTCTTAGTTAATTGCAAATTGCTTGTGCGTTGCACAGAAATTATTTAAACAGTGTTACATAGTCGGTACAAAAAGTTGTAATTATTACAAGGTCTCTTTTTCAAAAAGTCGTTCTGGTCAAAGTTTTTAATTGAGTCATTATACAACGCTAATAAAAGGTTTGATGCTTGAAATAGCAACCACTTTTCGATAAAACTCGTTATAAACCTGTTGTAGTGCTACACTACATTGTTAAGTCGCAGCAGAAATTATGTCTCTTAAGATTCGATAAAAAAATAGCTATCTTATAAATACAAAACTCGAAAAATCTAGAAGCAGCAGTGAAAAAATATATATTCATAGAATAAAAATTAAAAAGTTTTAGTTATACTATTCAGTCGATCTTCAGGCTATACAAGAATAAATGTAATCCTAGAAAAATTACTCTACTAGTAGTCTTTATCTTATTTTTATTACTATCTTTACAAACAAAATAATAAAAAGTATATATTAAATAAATAAACACTAAAAAATAATCACACAATTTTAATTAAAAAATTTCCGTAGCAGTCAAGCACTCCACCAACGAGCCCAAACCCCTGCTTTTCCCGAACTAAAACCCCGGCAATCAAAGTTTCGCCATCCTCGAGCATTTTAATAGGAAACGATTGACCGAAACTCATACGCTCACCCCCTGAAAAAAGAAAATCCCTCCACGAATAATCTGAAGCGCCATCCATCTCTACGCAGCAGCTGTCCATTTATGCGTGCACGCGCATAGCACAGCGCAGTGCTCCGCGGAGCGTATCGCAGTCCTCATAAATCTGCACCTAATTGAAAGATTGATCCAGGCGCGCTCGGCGAGCTGCTGCGGTAGCGGAACTAAAAGTGCTCTCGAGTTTGCGGCCGCGCTCGCCGCGAGAATATACATATATACACGTATACGATTTCGCGTCGCGAGGAGAGAGAAACTCACTTGAAACTCGTTAGAGAGACACGCTCGCAGCCGACTTATAATGGATAAAAGCGGATACTCGCAGGAGGAGCCGAGATAAGGGCTTTCTTCCTAGGGGGAGCCGAGGATCCGTCTGAGAAAGGAGCTCGAAATCAATTTAGGAAGCCCCGAACCTTCCCACATACACACGCTCACGCTCGCACGTTCCAATCGATTACTCCGTGGGCTAGCTCCGTCTGTTATTCTTTTTTTCTCTCTCTATTTCGCAGAGGGAGTAGAGAGAAAAGGAATCGAATGCTCGTCACGAGGCGATTGGCTTTTTCAAGGGTGCAGTCCTCCTCCGTGTCTCGCATATCCCGGAGAGATGCGCTGTATATATGAGAAACGCCAAGGCGTCGCGATATAAAAATTTATCGCGCGTTAAATTATAGTTTCAACACCTACGCTCAAGCCTATCGCGATTTACCGGCGATATGTAATTAAATTTTATAATGAACTCTCTTCGCGCGCTTATACCCCTTTTCCAGCGACGAGCCCAAAGCTCCGCTTTATTATTATAATGCCAGCCGCACGCGATAGTTCCTCTTCGCGCGCGAGAGGAAAATTACTGCCGTGGAAAAACTGCGCGCGAAAATTATGCGCGCCTGCGACTTGTATATATACGCGCGCATCGCGCCACGAGCTTTTAAAAATTAAAGGGCGAGAGGAAGAGCGACGCTCGTTGAGTGATACACGACTTAATTGCTCTCGCGCGCGCACTGGCTTTGTATATTCATTTTTTTAAATGAATATAAAACCAAGGTCCCGCTGCGTGATACGCGCTCGTAAAAATATTCAATCTAGATATTCTTGCCGGGCTAATTATTAGAGGAGTATTTATTTATTTATGAAATGTTGCCCCGCTTTTTGCCGCCGTTCGAAGGTGTAAAAAAAAACACGGAAAAATACGCGGGGATTGATGTTTCTACGATTAATATTTATCTAGCCTTAAAGATACAAGTGCAAACAGTATTTATAAAATGTAAATTATGCATAGAAGGATGAAACTGTTATTCGGAAATTAATATAGTCATATCGAAACAACGGGCATTAAAATGAAAATATCTGCGCCGCGCACATATAAATGGCGCATTAAATCACGGCTATTCCATAAATTTTAAAATTTCATTACAGCGCTGAAAAAAAGGCGGCCGGAGCCTCATGTTTACAGCGAATAAAGCACATGCAGGTCATTACAGGAATCCCCTCGGAGCCGTACGCTCTCGCGATTACCTAATTGCTCGAAGCCGTCCGCGCTCGCGTCCATTATCGTATTATCGTTCATAACAAAGTCGATAAGTTACGTCTCTCGATTCCTCAGAGCGAGAGAGCTAAGCCACGGAGCCTCGTATAACCTTCATCCCCTCTGACTATACTGCAGATACGCCGCGCGTGCATGTATATAGAGGCCCAGCTCGCTGCATCCTTTTGGGATCGCGTGGGCGCTTCGCCTAACATGAAATGCGAGCGAGCTCGCCGGAATATATACGCGCAAGAACAATGTATCTCTGTTCCGCGGAGCTGCGCCGACAAGGATAGAGAGATCAGAGAGAGCGCGCGCGCGCGAGCGTATATACTTTTGCGGGAAAAAAATCAGCCGCTAGAGGGAGAAATGAATTGCAAGAGAGAGGGAGTATACATGCGCGCAGGAGGAGAGAGGCTCGAGAGCTCGCTCGAGGGGGTTCGCCTCTCTCTCTCTCTCTCTCTCTCCTCTCTCGTTGCATTGAGTTGTAAAAGCGTTCCTCGCCGCCGGCCGGCACGCTCGCTCTCTTATGTAAAGCCGCGCTGGCTACACGCCGCGTGATGAGTGGATGCTGTTCCCTCCGCGTTCCTCTTTTAACTCTTGCCCTCTCCCTCGCTCTCTTCCGCTCGACCGGTAATGCATGCGTGTTCGTGCGAGTACTTACTCTCTCCCTCGTGGCTTCTTCTCCTTTTTTCGCGCGCGCGCGCGCGCGCTGCTTATATTCTCCAGAGTCTCCAAGTACGTCGCGGCTTCGGGAAGAGGAATGTGACGCGCGCGGTAGCCATGATTCAAGGAATCATCGCGCCGCGCTTATTATTTTTATTTCCTCGACGCTCTTAATTTTTATATCCGCCGCGCGCTCTCGTTTTCCTTTTCTCCGCGTATTTTTCCATCGGCGCGCGTATATATACTCTCCGCGCGCCAAGAGAGATGAGGAATGTCGTCGCTGGCTATAAAAAGACCAAGATGACGGATGCAAGAAAGAGCAGCGAGGCTTGAAAAATCCCCGCTGCTGCTCTCTCCAAGAGAGAGAGAGAAGGATTCCGCGAGTTTTTGTTGCTCCCTCGCTCGCGCAAACGTACGCGCATGCACGCACGCAGGGCCCTGATTGGTCAATCCGCTTAGCGAGAGCAACGCTCGACTTCTGTATTATTTACGGCGGCGACGAGAGCAACGCCGTTAAGGCACGTTCTGAAAATTAAGCCATATCCCGGAGAGAGCCTGCCGATAAATAGCCGTGTTCTGCGTATCTGCACGTGAGGGAGAGCCAGCTTCTACGCTTCAAAAACTCGAAATAAATTCGAGATTTCTCCCTCCCCGCTCTCTTGCTCGCAAAAAAGTCCGGGGAACGCTTTGTGCGGCTAGCAAAAAAATCCTTGAGGTCTCTATACACGCCCCGCAGGCATGTATACTCGCCCCCCTCCCTGGCGAATATCATTTTGAATTCGCTCGAAATTTATCTCTCGCGGGAGGCAAAAGGAGGCCGAGGAAGAAACGAAAAGGGCCCGAGAAAAAGAAGAGCCGGGGGCCGCCTTGGGCTCGCAAAAAACGTCGCCGGCGCGCATATGCATATGTATAACAAGTAGATCGAGTCCCGCAGAAGCCAGACACGCGCGTCTTCGTATATCGGCGCTGGCTAATTTACGGCCTCCCGGCCGATTATCGGAGTAATTACGAAAAGACGATATCTCTTTCGGCACTTTAATGGAGCATTAAATGTATGAACTCGAGCGTCGAGCGAAAAAGAGACTGGGCCTCTCGGTACCGCGCGGCATTAACATTTAATTATCCTCGCAGGAGTCCGCCGCTCGGCTGCCGTTATCGCGAACGTGTTCATTGAGCCCCGCGCGCTGCTTTTAACGACAAGCTCTCCGACAGTATAACGTCGCTAAGATTGCTTTAGAGCGTCTAGACTCGGCTAATTCTCCGAGTCGAGGAATTCGAAAGCGAAACTAGTAAAAAGCCGTTGCGCAATAATTTAACGATTCCGTTTAACGGCGGGATAACGCGTCAAACGGAACTAGAAGCTACGTAGCTGGATAATTGAGATTCTCCGTTTGCGAATGAGCGGCGCTGCACTCGTTCTCGCGGAGGTGTAAATTTACGAGCGCTCTGTAATTTAGCGGCGGCGGTGCTGAAAATAAAACAAAGAAGCGAGCTGCGAGATTCATTCGAGTCGCGCACGGGGATGTATAATGGACGGTGGCTCGCTCTTTTGAAGTGGCATTAAGATTGCGTGTCCGCTTTAACGAAAGAGAGATATACAATGCAAATGTGATCAATTATGCAAAGTATACGCCGAGGCTCGAGCTGCTGCTGCTGCACGCGGCCAGGTAACTCAGGAGCCGTGTAATAACGAACGGCCGCGACGATCCAATGAAAACCTTCGGCTTTTTAATGGATCCGGCGGCGGGGCCTAATCAAGACCGCTCGCGCGTTTGATCTATAACGGAGGCGTCTTAAGCGGGCGCGAGTCAAATTTTGGCCGATCGATGCGTCTGTCGAATTTTTTAATAAAAATTCTCTCGGCGTGCATGCGCTGATGATGAACCTCTGGGGGCATGCGAGAGTGCGTGTTAAAAATTAAAGGATGCGCTTCGAGGATTGAGGTGCTGTTCGCACGATCGGCAATGCGTGAAAGCGCGAAAAGCGAGCAATGGTAGTCCTGGATTGGAGCTGGAGGGCTGTATTATGGAGAGTATACGTTTGGAATTTTTTTCGACGGGATGCGTAAAAATTATCGATGATTTCAGTATGACCCGAGGACACGAGTGATCTTCGATGGAAATTTCCAATGAATCTTGTTATGAGCCTCAGCTGTAGCTAAAACAATCTTGACATTATATTCAGCATTTGATGACAGTTAAAAAACTAAAAGAATTTTTGCTGGAAATTTTTCAAAACATTGTTTAATCCACACCGAGACGAAAGTATCTAGCCACAGCCATATTTTGCCATCCTCTCGTCCTTGTGCAATCGACCATATAGGTACGGATGAAAAAAAGCGTGCGTGCGCGGAGCAGGTATATAGACGGTGCTTGGCGCGGCTGGTGGGGGTGCGTGCGCGATGACGAAAAGGATAAAGAGGAGCGAGAGGAGAGCAGCAAGAAGAAGAAGAAGAATAAGAAGCAGAAGAGGAGGATGAGGCGGAGGGCGAGGATCGAGAGTGGGAACCGGTTATGGGCGAGGCCCTTCGCTTCTCTCCTTCTTTCTTTCGATCTTCTTATTGTCCGAGCGACTGCTCGAGAAAGAGAGCTAAGAGAGGAGGGGAAGAGAGGAGCTCGGCAGGCTTATACCAAGTATGGTGGCAAAGAGGATGATGGGGCGCACAGGAGGTAAAGAGTTCTTTCTCTCTCTCTCTCTTGCTCCTCTCTGCGCGCGGAGTAAGGAGAAAAAAAGAAAAAGGACGGAAGAGAGCGCGGGAGAAAGAGGGCACGTCGACGTCGCAGGAAAAAGACGCCGCGAGGAAGAAAAAAGAGCATTTGCAATATATATATATATGTGTGTGTGTGTATGTGTAGTGTGTATAGTGTACACACACATACACAGAGGGAAAAAAGAGAAAGGGTGAGAGGAGAAATAAAAAAAGAAAATAGTATGAAGAGAGAAGGAGAGTACGAATGAGAGGATGAGGAGGAGGAGGAGGAGGTAAAGAAGCTAAGAAAAAAGAGCAAAGGGGGGAGCGAGCGCGCGCGGCATGGGATGAGGAATTCTCGTTGGCTTCGCTTCGATGTCTTTATACGCGGGGCTGGCTTGTATGGCCGTGGGACATATATCTGTCTCGCGAGAGAGAGAGAGAGAGAGAGAGAGCCGAGCGGCGCGCCGCCAAAAAATCAGATCGAGTGTAAAAATCGCATAAACTCGTCCTGCGACGGCGAGCCGAAAGAGAGAGAGAGAGAAGGACAGAAAGACTAAGAGCTACGTCCGCCTGCTGCTGCTCTCTCTCCCTCTACATATCTCTCTCTTTCTTTGTCGCACTCGCGATGCATGACTCCACCTTTGGACGTATACGTGCGGCTGAGAGAGAACCGCTCGCAGAGAAGCAGGCCGATCACCTCCCGTATTTTCTCGTATTCCACATCGCGGCCGCGTTTATGAAGGATCCGAGGCTTTATCGGCCCCGCTACCGTGAAAAATGCATGAATATAGTCCGCTCGGCCGTATCTCCCTGCCGCTTGTTTCTCGATCGCGAGCTCGCCGCAGCGGGAGCGCGCCGTATCTGACATTAATGAAGAGATCAAGATTAATAAAGGAAATGCCCCGGCATACAAGCCATGTACCTACCGAGCAAAACGTGTTTCGCCCAGAGTGTCGATGGATCATGCGCCTCTTCTTTATATCTCGCGCTCGCAACGAGTTCAGCTGCATAAATTTCGGCGCTTTTCGGATTCCGTCCCCCTCCCGAGGGAGAATTAAGAGAGCGAGAGGATCTTGCCCTTTGGAGCTGGAGCGCACCTGTTGAGACGCAGCTCGGCCGGCCATAACTATAATAATAATCCCTCGCTCGGACTTGGCGACGTTTACGGCGACGAGGTGAAAAAGAGGAGCGAACGGCCGGCGCATTCTCGACTTCGTACTTCATACGTTACGCCGGGAGAGCCTGTATTTGTGGCCTCCTGCCGCCATGTCGACGAGGGAACGTGACGCGGAAAGCAAACGCAAGTCTCCGAGGCATTAAAAATAAAAGCCCATAGAGCTCGCTGTGGACTCTGCGACGACGACGGACGGGGCCGCGTTCGTTACGCATAATTGGGGAGCGATTATTTTCGAATCGTAAATGCGAAACGCGTTATTGTCGCGCGCGCCGGAATATAGGGAGTATTGATTGGCCAAAGCGCGCGCGCGCGCGCTGCGGTATGCGGAGGATGTTTTTACGGGCTGGATGTATAATTCACGTGCCGGTTGCCAAACACGCGAGGATGCTGGCTTATCTGCGCGCCGAGTGTGGATAGAGAGGGAGCGTCTTTTTTGAGAGCCGCCGAAAACCACTTAGCTTGATTTTTATTTCCACTTAATTGTCAAGCGTGATTTATGCCTGGATATTTTTGAGGAAATAACTTGTGGATGTGCTCGGGCTTAGTAGGAGAAAACATTTTTTTTCTTGCACAGTGACATCAGTCTGATCTCTTCATTGGCTTGACTCTTAAGTTATTCAGATAGAATAGTGTTGTTTGTAGAAAAGAATGCTAAGTAGTTTCCCTAATTATTTAGGATAAATAAGAAAGTTGGCATGAAACACGTGGAGTATCAAAAGCTTCGCAAAACCTGTGTCAAAACTTCATATTTCCGTGCAAAGCCCGTAAAGGCTAAAATAATGCATCATTAAAACGGCGAGATTTGATAGAACGGCCGCTGTATAAGCATTTCTGCGAATCATTAGAGAAAATTTTTCGAAACACCCCATTGTATCGTTGGGAGGACATTCCCGCGAATCGCGTCATAAAACCCCGTGCAGATGGCGTACCATACACGGACTCATCTACTTAACGATGCGATAGCATTGTTTACCCGGCGCACGTTCGACAGCGCGCGCGGGGCCCCCATGTATTATTTATCTGAAAAAGAAAAAAGTCGAAATCTCGATGGCTCGTTTTCGAAGCAACAAGCTCGTCCGCGAAATAATTAGCGCGCGCGCGGCGAGCGGCGGCAGCGCAGGAGCAGCGTTAAGTATAAATCAACATTGATCAGCTTTTTTTCCCGAAAGCCGAAAGAAACTTTCACCCGGGGGGGGAGCTGCTCGCCGCGCGCATAAAGAGCGCGGGGCTTATATGGAATTTCGCTCGCGTTTCCCCGGCCAAAAGAGAAAATGCAAAAGATTCGTTAACGATTTCGCGTGTTTTCGCGCAAAAAACTTGGCTCTCCTCTTTTTCTCCTCCTCTCTCTCTTTGTCCTCGTCGTTCTCCGAAAAGAATCGCTTATCGGCGCTCCTCGCTTTCCGGGTTCGATGCGACGAAGATACGCTCCTTCTCTCTCTCTCTCTCTCTCCTCTCTCCTCTCTCCGAGTCTTGAGAGAGCCCGGAGGCGAGCCCCAGACTACGGGGAGTCGCCGAGGCAATTATCCCGCTCCCGTGGCCGGCAGCCTCAGCCGAAACACACACTCGCACAGCAGCCTCGTCGAGTGACTTCGAGAGAGCTCCGAGCAGGATGTGTGCGGAGAGAACGAGAGAGAGAGAGAGAGAGAGAGAGAGAGAAACGAAGCAAAGAGCACGGCGGCAGTCGTTGCGATGCGCCTCCTAACGAGCTCGCTTTGTTTTGCAGCCGGGGTGCACATGCATGCGCGCAGCGCTACATGCGACGAGCGCGCCTCTATGGGCTTTCTATAGATATATAAGGCACGATCTACGAGAGCGGAGAGCGAGCAGCGATATAAGGTGCTCGTTTAAAACGGCATCGGTAGCAGCTGACCCGTCGATGGGTCAGCTAAAATCGCGCTCTACCCGACACGTAACGAGCTTTGATGTCGCGAGCGCGAGCGCTCAGGGAGATGGCGGAGAGCTCCCGTTTTTGCTGGATCTACTAGAGATGGATAGTTTTTTTGGGAGGCTTGTTTGAGAGCGTGCTTTGTTTTTTATTGAGATTCAAAAAGTCTAGAATACTTTTTGTCTTTTATGAGATTTTATGCTGGGAGATATTACTCTTTTCAACTGATTTATATAAAGTGTTAAACATGTTAGTAGGGTAGTAAATATTTCACATGTCTTTATCTACTGTTAATTGATTTAAAATCAGCTGTTATTATATTAATTTAGTTATCATTGATTTTTTTTTGTTTTGTTTTTAAAAGGACGTTAGATTTGATTTACAAAAGATAGAAAATGGTTGCTATAAACAAGAACGGTGGAAATGAAAATAAGCGCTTTGAAAATTGGAAATAAATAAATGTTAATTATTTGTGCCTCATTTCGACCTTCTCACAATAGTTTATTTATTTTTAAATTGAATTTAACGGTGCTCTTTCACCATTATTATTAAATTGCCTGCTGACTCCCCGAATGTCTCAATAAATAACAAATCAAGTATGATTACTGTACTTGAAGACTCCAACCCAGGCCGCGCTGCGGTTCTCCATAATAACTCTGAAAAATGCACGAGCCAAAAAAACCCCAAAAAAACCAGGAAAAAATCCGTCCAGCCAACAAACATCGTGCGAATAACCTGAATCTCCTCCTCCGAGCCGAAATCATCCCGGCGGTAATAACACGCTTGTCACCAGTCCGCTGATGGGCAGGCAAGATGAGCGCCGTAAACATCTTACCAAATAAATCTCACGAGGGCATAACGATCTTCTCCAGGCGTAATCGCGAAAAGCGGCTGCGGCGGCGGCAGTCCTTGCAAAAAGGAAAAAAAGCGCTTGCTCGCCTCGAGGAGGCACGGAGCGAGCCGTCAATATTTTCGAGGAGCTCGGATCGTGTCATATCCCCCCTACATGCATGAAGTAGGCCCCGCGAGCGGGCTTTGGAGCGTGAGAAACTGTCCGCGCTCTCGGTGCATGGCTGCAGTTGGGGAGAGCCCAAGACACCCGGTATATGTGCCCAAGCAGAAGCAGCAGCAGCAGCAGCAGCAGCAGCGGCGGCGTGTATATGCGCCGGCGTATAGAGATAGGGGGACCGGTTCCATACATGGCTACCGAAGGCTCCTTCTTCTTGCTCGAGTAGAGAGAGAGAGAGAGAGAGAGTCTCTACTAAGACGACGAGGGAGAGAGAGAGAGAGAGAGACAAGCATCGGCGCAGCCGTTTCCCTTCGCTAATGAGATGGAATTGGAGACGTGGCCGAGATTTTTCTAGACCTCCTCCTCCTCGCGGGCTGCTCGAATCAAGAGCTAGTTCGCGACATTCCCGCGCACGCGAGCAGCGCAAGCGGCGATTCCCTTTGATACGAATCGTTTAATTGCGTCCCATTAGCCCCGGACGGGGCCCGTTCTTCTTCCCTCCCTCCCTATACACACACACACACACACACAGTCAGAGAAAAAAACGATCCACCTTCCAGCTCTCTTTTGCTCCTGTCTTTTCACTTACCCTTCAGCTGGCGCGCGCGCTCCTCGCGATATTCCGCGCTCGTCCAACTTTTTCTCGCCGCGACTTCGTTACTGCAGCAGCGGCCGCCATCTCGGCTCTTTTTCTGCTCCCTGACACACACACACGTGAGATGCCTGGCGATGGCCGTCCGTCCACTTTTTCCCCGGCCTGCTCCAAAAAGCGCGAGCTTGATTGGGAACCGGCCTCCCTTTTACTTTATAATCGCTCTCCTCCCTTTTCGCATACATACATCGCGCGCGCGCTCGCTCGCTCGCTCGTTCCTCAAATGGCCGCGAGAGCCTGCAATTTCTTTCGCCGCGCGACTCCAATTCGCAACACGTAGCTCGTCTTTTCTTTCGGAGGCTGCCCCCGTCGCCGCAAAGCAGAGGAAAAAAGAATTGCGCGCCGCGGTTCGGCAGCCAAATTGCGCCCGGGAATTCGGGCCCCGGAGAGAGAGAGATGAACGGGGTGCGGCTCGGGACGATGAGAGGGAGCCGTTTCTGCTGCCGCCGCCGCCGCCTGTCTCCTCATGTATTTTGCGCGCTTCTCTCAAGACACTTTTATTCTGACCGCTTCTGCAATCTTTATGTCTAGCGCACCGGGGTACATTCTTCTTTATTGTTTCTCGCTCAATCGCTCTGTAGATCAAGCTCAAGTCAAAGTTTCATGAACGTTTATCTGGATGTTGTCAACTTACTGCAGTAGATGCTTATATTATGTGCTCATGCAATTTTTTCAGTATTTTTTTACCACAAAAGAAAAGATTTATTATTTGCAAGCAATATACTCGTTGTAAGCTTTCTAATTCTCAATAGTTAGACAGAAAATGCTTTTTGCCACTTCCTGTATCCTATGCTTTGCCTTTTTTATTTTACGCTGCTTTTATTATTTTTGCACTGAATATATATCTACCGCTAATAGCCTCTATTCAATCGCCTAATCAAATATTTGTCTTTTTGTTTCAGGTAAGGACTACTTTCATTAAAACTATTTTAATTGACGAGGTACTCGATTCCACCAGGATGTAAGTAATTCGATGACAGTTTTCTATTAAATACTAGATCAACAAACTTTACTTGAAAGTCGAATGAACAACGTACGCGCTTATATAAAATAAGCAATCACTGATTCGAACTAAAATAGGATATATAAAATGCAAAGAAACTTTTCTAATTGGAGAAAATCGACGTTAAACTCTGAATGAAAAATTAAACTCAATCCGCGCATGACCAAGTAATTGTTAATTTAGTATTTCATCCATCTGTTCATCCTCGAAGGTAATTTCTAATAGCTCTAGAAAAGCGAAAGATTAATTGATTGTCGGTTCCGCGTAAGCACCTAAATATCCTCGAACTCTAATTATCCGCGCTCGATCTAAACGATCCCCGCGTATACACTTACCATTTAAAATAAACCGCGGCTCAAATCGGCGCTCCTTCGCTAACGGCCTAAATTTTTATCCCCCTGGGCAAGGCTCAAACCTAAATTATGAATTGCAAAGGCATGAACGAATCCGTCTCGATCGAGTCTGCTAACGAGACTAGCTGGACTCTGGCTAGGTTCGCGGAATCTCAGAAGCTCTTGCACGGCAGCTGGCCATTATCCTGCCCCTTACGTATACACAGCCCGTTACGAATCGATCATTAGAGGGCCGCAGGGCTCGTAAATCACTCCTGGCAGCGATCCAACTTGCGCGAGCGCGCGCACCTCCGAATGCGAATATCTCCGCGCTCCTAATGGAGCCTCCTCGTGACGCGGGGCTAGTGAGGATTTATGCTCCCTTGCGCGTAGCGCGCGCTGCAGTCTACGTACCTACACACGCGGGGATTACATCGGCCCGGCGAGATGTTTACCTATAGATATATACCGACGAGCCTCCATCTCTCTCTCTCTCTAGCGTCTTTTATGCTAGAGCTGGGCCCGCGTGCTGGGGAATCGTGCCGCATGAGTTCCGTGACGCTCGGGACCCAGGCTCTCTCTCTCTCTGCCCGTGACTGCTGGCTATTCCGGCTCTTTTATTTCTCTCGCGCGCGAGCAGCGTTAGACACTGTAACAGAGGGAGCTGGCTCGATTCCGGGAAGCTTCGCGTGAGCGCGCTGTTTTCTGCAAATATCGCGGATTTCTTTTCCCGAAAAAGTTAACAGGAACTTCCGGCAGGTTTTATCTGTGTTGTGCAGCTGGGATTTAAGCGGAAAAATCGCCGAACTTGATGGAATAACAAAGTTTCGTATTTGTTTAATTACTCGTTTGAAAGCAAAAGCACTCGAATTAGAATTTCACTAGTAGATAAATGTGCGCCAACTTGAAATCGATTAAACTTCGCTCACTTATATATCCAGCATTGACGAATTCCCGACTATATACACCTCGAAAGAACAGCTGAAGCATAAAGCAGCCCGTTGATTTAATTGGCCGGGCAATACATATTCCCCGCGTGCTGCACGTACATACAGACATAATTCTCAAGCCCACAAGTTGAGTACAAGCGCGCAGCTCGGGGAGAATAGAGAGAGCCTCATGCGGCGCGAGCGCGTGTCTTGTACCTCCTCGGCCATTTTTCATCCGTCAATATAGATCTTGGGCATGTTGATCACGTACTCGCCGTCTCTCGGAGCTTTTCATTCGGCTCCTTTTTATTTTCCTCCCTCTCGGGGCCCTCTCTCTAAACTCGTTCCGCGCGACACGCGCACAGCATTGCCTTATCCGTTCGAAGATGATGGAGGGCCGCCGCTTCGCAGAAGAGTGTAGTGTGCGAGAGGCGTCACGCGAGGCCTTCCTGCCTTAATAAAGTCATTTTCGCGGGAGAGATCGGCCAGTCTACCCCCCTTTGCTTTAATTAATGCTCTTTCTCTGGCTGGGCTGGCCTTATTCTATCTGCCGAGGGCCAAGCGGCAATATAAATAATAATAATTCAGCGGGCAAAAATGCCGGAACATCCCTCTCGATGATTATCTGATCGTAAATCCCGGCATAAAGATATCGCGCGAGTAAATTGCGCGTGCGGCCGTCACGTACGCGAAAAGGGGGAGAGACTTTCGGTATACGCATACACACACACACACACTCACATAGCAGTGAGAACGCGAAATAAGAGAGAGGCTCGGTATTGCGCGCTCGGACGGGGCGGCAACAGACCAATCACGCGCCGGCTACTAATTTGCCGCGGCTCAAACAGCTGCCGTTCCGCGCGCGCTTTTATAAAAGCCCCCCCTCGATATTTGCAGCAGGGCCCGATCGACTCTCTCACTCTGTATATCCCTCCGTGGACCAGAGAGAATATCTCCCTCTCTCTCCTCAAACCGAGATTCTTATTTTCTCCGTCGTCCGCCGCCCCTTTTGTGTCTTCGCATGCGGCTCCTTCTCTCTCTCTCTCTCGCTCGATTTCAGATAGTTTCTTCGTTTTTCTCCCGCTGCGGCTTCTTACCGCTGCCGCCCCGCGCGCGCGCGCGCGGACAAAACATTTCTTAATTGGCTTTCTCGACTCTCCGCAAAGTCCTCCGCTCGCTGGCTTTCTTTATTCGAGCGCGTCCCTTTTTTTTCGAGCCGCGCGCCGCGGAAAGATAGGCCGGACCGGTATGTATATATGTATACAGCCGCGCGCGCCAAAGGTGGATTCGAATCCTACGAATTTTTAAGTGCTAATGAGAGAGCGAAAACCGAGCCGCTTATTTACGCGAGAAGCGCCCAGACTCCCGGCCCCGTGTTACATTAAACGGACAAATGAGTCGCGCGCCCGCAGTTAATGTGTGTCCGCGCCCCGGGAAATCATTTGTTGAAACATAACGTTAATTGCCCCTCGCCAGCTTCTCCGATGCAAATTCTGTCCCGGGCATTTATTTTCCCATAAAAATAAATATCGCCCCGGCTGAGATTGCATCGGCAACCCCGACAAAAAAAGATTCGAAAAACATTTTCGCTTTCTGCAGCCTGCGTCCTCGCCGTCGGATATTTTCGAGGATCGCTTGGCTGTTAGGGAAAGAGAAATTTCCAGCGGCTTCCTTCCGCACCCTCCGCGGATTTTCCCTTTTTAGAAAGCTCACGCGCGAGAGGCTTTCACCTCCTCTATTTTTTTCTCTCCACTTTCTCTTCCTTTTTTTAGGCGGGCTCCCTTTTTTAGCGGCACTAGTCCCGCATTGTTTTGGCCAACTTTCTCCGGCTTTTAGCCGCTCTCTGCCTCTCGCTCCCTCTCCGTCTTCGTTTCTCATCCTTCGCATGGCTTAGAGGAGAGAGTCGATGAAAAAAAGGCGAGAAAAAAATATAGGTGAGGAAAAATTTATGAGGGTATACCACCGAAAGCGACTACTGACCGCTTGAATCTTTCAAGCTCTTCGAGCACCCCCTCCTCAAACTCTCTGGTTCCTCTCTCTATGCGCCCACGCTTTAATACCTATAATTTTCGTCGATTACGTTATTCAACCTAGCAATTTTTGCGATAGAGTAATTTTGTTTAATAACAATGGTAAAAGTGATGATTGTGCTAGGTAAGATTTTGCGCTATTTCTATTAAGAAGAAACGCCAGATTTTGAATTTGAATCGATAAATTCAACGTATATTATTGCGTTCAAATATGACAAAAATTGAATAGATCTTATTAACAGCAATCTATCTATCCTGAAATTACTTTCCGATAAGACTTAAATCCGAAAATTCTTCAATTTCTATACAAACTTCAAATCAATAGTTAACACCGCGATACATTAATTCACTACGCGTAATTCAAACGAACATCCACTGAATACCAAAAGTTTATCCAGTTCGGTGAAAGAAAGAGAGAACACGCAATAGAAACTGTGACAAACCGCCCTTCTATTACACTTCTGTAACTCCGGAGAATAATTTAATGGTGCCGGCGAAGCGCGCAGGTCAACGGCCCGGTGCTCGATAATTACTGCTGGTGTCTCGTTATTGGACAATAGATCAACGCGGCAGGCCGCACTTCGATCCTCTTTCTTTTCCCCTGCGGTGCGGCCCCCCAGCGAATGAGCGAGCGCATGGATCTTACTACTTTAATCACAATGGCGTTAAGAAACATCTGGAAATTAACTGGGGTGACCTGCGCGCCTGGAGGGACGCTCCTTACATTATTGCTCGCTGCTACCGCTCGGCCTGGAATGCCCTTTCCTTTTAAAATTAGTCGTTGGCTTTCTCGCTTTTCGCTCCTTCTTGTTTTATTGACTTTGATCGTTAATGTCTCAAAGCTTTCTGGATCCTATTTCTGAAAGCGTTTGCTAGTAGTAACCCTTTTGCCACTACAGTCCGTTGAAAACGAAAATTGACTAACTTAATGTTTTTTTTACTTTATAAAGTATTTTTCTTTTATATTGAGATGTAAAAATCAATTAAAATTTTATATTATTTTTTATATCATGAAATCGCAAAAGTTTATAAAAAAGTTAAGAACAATTAATATATTGTGATTTTATTTTCATCTAATTTTCAAGTACATATATTTTTACAAAAACTTTAC
This sequence comes from Eupelmus urozonus, assembly GCA_900480035.1. Classification (NCBI taxonomy): domain Eukaryota; kingdom Metazoa; phylum Arthropoda; class Insecta; order Hymenoptera; family Eupelmidae; genus Eupelmus; species Eupelmus urozonus. The sequence goes on from UELX01001253.1 coordinate 36,114, forward strand.
ATCCATATATGGATATCACAGTTCTATGTTTTAAAAAAAATTCCATTTTTTTCCTGTTTATAATGTATGTTTGTCATACCAGATTTAAAAAAAAAACTGATTTATTTTTTTTCTTTTTTAATACTGTGAAATTCAGCAATGAAACATTAAATATATCTTAAATTACTTTACTAACTGCCAAAATAAGAACTTTGGCCTTAGAGTAAAATCCTTGTCTAATAATATTTAAAGAAAAAAATAATTTATGTCCATAATATACTAGTACTGAATTTACATCCTCCATTTGAAGAATTTTCCATCCAACACTCCACATCACTCTTCAAGTTGAATCACGAAAATCAGGCGAAATCAGTTTTGGCAGCCCCTCGGTAATCCATTGAAACGAAGCATCCATTTAACCGAAAGCATCGAGCACGCACCGCGTAAACTCCATTTGTGCCCTCACTGCCGAGGCAAATAAGAAGAAAAAGAAGCCAATCTCCATCCTCCAGCAAAGAAGCGGCAAAACATCGAGGCGCTGCTCGTTCGTTTAGCGTTTCGACCTTTTTCCCTCTAAATTATAGCCAATTTCGAAAATGCTTGGGCCGATTTTAGAGCGCCCGCGTTGCGCCCTCCGACCAATCGATGAGCCCCGTAATGCTCGCCTATGCAAATCAATCCCCGCGTTTCTTTCCGAATGATTTATACTCCGGGCGCAATTCGTTTAAGTGTATTCCGATTCGCTCTCTCCCTTATGCACCCTGGCTGAACGGCAGCGCGGAGTAGCAACACAGCAGCCACTTAGGCGAGTTGCGAATGCATGGAATAGGTATTAAGTACCTCTTTCTCTCTCTCGCTCGCGAGAAAGAAAGGGGCCAGGAAGAAAGGAGAAGCGCCCGGGCTGCATGTACGCCCCTTTCGGCGCAAAATTTAAATATAAGTAAAAGGCTGCAGAGCAGCCGTGTGGCACACAATCCCGGAATAGCGCGTTCGCCTTGATTTGCCTTGCATGAAGCTTAGGAGAGAAGAAGAAGCGGAGGCTGCCGGCATCCAACCCCGGGACTCTATATATATACACTCGCAAACGCCTCCCGCGCGCTCATTTTTTTTTCTTCCCTCGTTCTTCTTCTCTTCCCCCGCTTTTTCGCCTCCGCTGCTTTATATTTCGCGCAGCTTCTTTCGGCGCTCTCCCCGCGGACTTTCTTGCCTGGCAATGGAGCTCCGTTTTCTTCGAGCCTAGGCGCCGTGACGCGACGCCGCGAACCTCCTACTTCATCGACTTTTTCTTGTTTTCCCAAACCGCCCCCGCGTATCCAAACACGCCGTCGCCGCCGCCGCCGCCGCCGCCGCCTCTCCCTCTTTACGGGCGTTTTTCTTCGGCTCTCTCGGCTTTTGTTAGAGCCGACGGCTATGCTTTTCCTTTTGTGCGTGTGCTCTATCTCGATTGTGCCGGCCGGGACGCGATTCGTCTTCTTATTTATACAAATGCGCATCTAACCCGCGCCAGAGAGAAAAATGCCGACTCTAGATCTTTCGATGCGCCGGCACTAATAAATCCTCGTCGCCTGTATATTTTGTTTACTTTGGGGAAAATTTTCATAGGGCCTAATGTCTGCGGTTGAAAGGGGGAGGATTTGTTGGCTTTCGGCATTTTGTTTAAGTTGGGGAATGGCGACGATAAAAGCTTCCACCGGAAAATTTGAGGCAGTATTAAATAATTACGGGTGAGATTGAAAAGCAGAAATATGCGAGTTGATAATTAATAATAATTTCGGCTGCGCATGGCGAAAGATGTGGCTTACAATATTGCAAAGGCTGTTTTTAAAGTAATTACAGTAGCCCGTAATCTGCCACGATTATTTTTAATAACGGCAAGTTCGAAGTTTCGGTCAAGTGTACTGAATCGATCGTAATTGCAGCGAAAATTGAAGTGCTCTTGCTGCATGATTAATAAAAACCTAAAGAAAAAAATTACTATAAAATCAAATAAATATTTTTTGAATATATGTTCGATTCAAATAAATATTTTGTAAATTTAAAAGACAAACTTATTTTAAATAAATATGTTTTGAATTTAGTTATATTTGTATTTGAATTAAATATTTATTTAGTACTATAAAAATAAATTAATTATTTGATTTCAGTAATTTTTTTCTTAGTGTTTGACATAGAATGTTTTAACCGTAAACAAATACTGACCTGTTATTTAAAAGAATAATTCTTTAGTAACAGCTTCGCGGCCTTTTTAAAAAATCTTTTTTATGTTTAACGCATTTGAATAATGCATTTTCATAAAAAAAAAACAACAGAAGAACTTCAACTTACGAACGTAATACAAAATGTAATAAGTTTAAATTTCAGTATTTTTGATAGAAAAAGGATCGTCAAAATTATTATCATTTTATTTTTTTATTACTCAAAAATAAAAAAATAAAAAATTGAATTGCTGCATAAATTGTATATTTTTTTAGCCCTTTAAATGATAGACAACTATTTTAATCCTCACTAAAGACAATTAGTTTTTTGATTTTAATTGTAAACTTGTTATAATTTTGATAATGTTACATCAAAAATAAAATATTAGTTAATATTTAGTGTAGCCACAAAATTGTTACATTAATATTTCATTTTATGAACTAGAATCAAATATTTATCTAAATTTCTTTTAAAATACCTATATCTGCTGATTTAAAGAATACCACTTAGACATTTTTATTCCTCTAATCAGAAGCATATAATATTCAAGTTTTACAGAATTTCTTTATCTCTAATTGAGTTATTAACATGCCTGAATAACACGATAAAAATCGATATAAAACTCGCCATTACCAGCCGAAAGCCGCCGATAAAGCGGCGATGATCCGGAGAAAAATCCAGCTTAATGCCTGCCCCCCTCAACAGGATTCCTCTTCTCCTCTCTTTCTCTTATTATGAGCAACAACGAGGCTCAAGACGCGATTTTCGATCGTTCCTTTTTAAAAGCCCCGACACTTAATCGCGCCGAATCCGTGTTTCTCAGTCCCTGCCGAGCGCAGGGGGGGAATAGCCGCTGCTCGCGTGCTGCAGAGCCCGGCAAATGGGCTCCAAGGGAGAGAGCGTTAGTCCCACCTCCTACTCCCGCCTCTCTTTGAGCTCGCTCGCGGCTCGCTTGCCTGCCCGCGCTCGCTCGCGCTCGGCTCGCGCGGTAAAATCCCGACAACGACGACCGGAGTCCCAGAGAGCGCGGTAATTGGAACGACCCCGTTTGACCGCGATAATGGCAAAGCGCGCTGCTGCAGCGCCCAGGCAGATCTAAAGTAGCCCCAAGCTCAAGCGCGATCTAACCTTAACGATACTGGAATTTAAGGCAACAAACTCGAGTTCAAAGTTTTAGCGAGGCTCGAGCTCGATCTGTGTTTGGGCTTTGGCAGCTCTTTGTAGAATGCTGTGGAGGAGGTTGTTGCTGGTATTAGAAATGCAATTGCATTGTTGCTTAAATAATGGAATTAATGACATTGGCTTTCCCGTTAACCCGTTACATCCGAAGCCTCTTATCGGCATAAAAAGAATGTATTTTTGCACATTTTAGTTTAAAATCACCCAAGCTCGGAATTCCCAAAAGTTTTTTTGGTTAGAAATGCATGACATGATTTTCAAAAACTTCTTTTGGAGTTTTAACGTGGACTGTTGCTGTTTTAACGTGAATGAATTTTGAAAGCCATAGATTAGTATAAATAAGCTCCAATGGTTCATTATTATTAGGAACTAGAAAATAATTTGTTACTCGAAATTTTGTTCCATGGAAAAAAAAAATTTGTAGAAAAGACATAATCGCAAAGTACGAATTTTCATTGATATTCACATTTAATTTCTTCTAAAACAAAGGAAATTAAACATAAACTATATATTCTATCGTTCATGTAGCTTTGTTACGTTCAAATTAAATGCATCCTACTGGAGTCCTTCAGGCTAACGGGTTAAGAAAAGAATTTCCCAGTTTTAAATTTAATTATAAATCAGCCCAAAACAGCTTGCAACACTGACAACAAATAAACTAATCTAAAAACAATCTCAAACTCAAAAACCATACCATATCAAATTTCTATGCCATTAATATTTTTAACACTCAAAAAGATGAAGCGATACTCGAATCCACGCACACACGTGCACAGACACACTCACATGCCGTCGCCCTCTCGAAACCGCAACGTTCGCCGCCACTCGCACGCGACGACGGCTCGCAAGGTGTATGATTTCCGCACATGCGGGAGTCATTCGACTGTATAGCAGCCGTCAACATTGTTATTCTCGCCTCAATTTATCAAGATCCTTCCCAAGCGCTCTCTGCTCCTTTCACGTATTTACGAGCGTCCGGAAGGTTTCCCTCTGCCCCAATCAGTCCGTAAATCTTGTCATTGTTACGTAAAACGCAAACGCCGCTGATTTCTAAATCCAGCGGAACGCGCGCGCGCGCGCATAGCCAGGGAAGCGAGTCAGTCACTCGGCGGACGTCGTCTTTCGATTCCCCGCGCAGATATCAATAAACAGTATTCAAGGCTCTCTGAGGAAAGAGGGAGTTATCTTGCGCGCGGCTGGTAAGAGGAGGAAGGAAGCAAGCATTATTTTCAGCCCGATTTCTCGGTAATTGACACGAGCCGCACCAAGCGAGCCTCTAATGCGGCGAGACCGAGTGCGTTGATTAAATTGGAATTTTCGAGCGGGTTAATGGCCAAAGAGCGGGCTTCGTTTGAGCTTACCGATTGCATTTTTCTCATTTTTCGACGATTGCAGGCGGGCTTCGGAGAGGACTGATTGCCAAGCGGCTGCCTCGAGCTTGTTAAGATTGAGGTGGCTTCGATATATACGCTTAATTGTCGAGAATTCGAACAATCTTTCAGACTGTTGTTACGAAAAAGCAGTTTTTGCACAATCGTCCAGTTGCGTGGCGTAAAATTTCCAATAACTTATATACGACTCTATCGAGTTTTATTGGAAACATAATATTCGCTCCCGTTACAGTTTCGAATAATCGTAAAACTCGTCCATCTTCAGCGATAAATCCGTCATTGTCATGAATAAAGCAAAGATCGGGCCGCGCAATACGATACCAACGAGCAGCTCTCCAAAAAAACGCCCTTTTCATATAAACCTATCCCAGCCCGCGTCCACTCTAACCGCAGCCCCATAAACATTTGCCGCGAATCGATCCAGTAAAAGAAAGAGCCCCCGCGACTCTATCGAGCAGCCACTAACATTCCAGCACTCCAGCTCGTCAAAAATTTGCCAGCATATGGCCAATCGATCGGCTGTGTAATTGGAGCCGGCCAGTCTCTCAATATCGAGTAAGATAATAGAGCGAGGGCTTCGCTTTCGGGCGCGGCCGTAAAAAGTGTCGATGCGCGCGCGTCGCGCAGATGCGCGCGTCAGAGATAAAGAGACGGCAGCAGCATAGTTTCCGCGCAGGTGATCGCTTCGGCGAGGGCACATTTATTATCGGCAATTTAACTACTTCAACATCGCGCCCGTGCAGGCGCTCGTAAATCCAGCGGCGCAGGGGCTACCGTGCGCTCGCGGTATACACATAAAACGACGAGCAGAGAGAGGGAGAACGATCCTTGTCGCGATAGGGATGCACTAGATCGCAGTTGCACGACTGCTGCTGCTGCTGCTGCTGCTGCTGCAGCAAAGGGGATAGGCGAGAGACAAAGAGAGGAGGCGAATATAACGAAACGAAGAGGGAGAGAGAGGAGGCTGGCTATCGCTTTCGGAAAGGTTATTTCTCGGACTTTAGCGCGCGAAATATAGAGCTTGATACGGCTTTTATTTATTTATCGGGCTCTGATTTTTTTAGCTTGGGGAGAGAGCTGCGGCTCTTTGTGCGAGCGCTGAGAATGGGTTTTAAAGGGTTATGAATTTCGGAATTATTAAACGCCAAGTTTTTGCGCTTTTTTCGGATTTAATTTGGAGTTACGCTTTCCATTTTAGCGCTTTTTTTGATAAATGATCTTTCGAGCCCGGAATAACTTCCGTTATTTTTTATGGAACTGTTTTTTCCAGACGCGATATTTCTTTTGGGATTAAACTTTAAAAAAAGTTTTTATATCAATGAAAAATATGTTTTACAATATTCCTAAATGGAAAAATAAATAAACTTCGCTATGACTTATTGGCTCCTATTTAAAGCCTAACAAAATCAAGCTTTATTAATTAATCTTCTATTTGTATAAAATGAAGTTTTGCACATATTTAATGAAAATCTCATATCTCTTCACAACGCCGCCCTTAACATTTCACCTTATCCCACTAAATCAAAAAAACTTCACGATCTCATTGTCCATCTAAATCCTCCGCCGCCATAACTAACCGGCGGCTAGTGTTAAAAACTGCATTAACCCACACGTAAGCGAGCTGCTGTTTAAATTTTCCAAAGCCGGCGCGCGCCCGACAATTCGGTACAGGCTCTCCCCAGCCAGCGGGGGTGGCGGCCACCTACTCTTCCAACCTGTATTCGCATGCACATCTAGGCCCTCTGTGTGTATGTGCCTGCGCCACCGCGGATGGCAGTAACTCCGGAATCCAGGGGGCTTAAGCGCGCGCCAGAGAGCGCCGCGTCGCGAGGATCAGTGGGAAACTTCCCGCCGCGGCTTAAAGGCTTGGCGGTTGCCGGCGGCGTCAGGGCCGCCAACTTTTCGCCCACCCCACACCCCCACGGCATTTTAACTCTGCTCTTTATCTATCCCTCTCGCGCGCGCGCGCGTCTTGCTGCAAATTTCGTCGCGCTTTTGACCCTGCGCAAGTCTATGTATATGCGAGAAAAGTGTGCCCCGAGGCTTAGCGCGTGCCTTTTACTCGGGAGAGATAGAGAGAGAGAGGAGAGGGCCTTTTATCATCGGCGCGAATCGTGCGCGAGAGTAAGGAACACCTGACGTGTCCCGTCGTATATTTTCTCGACGATAGAATCAAACGCGCGGAGTCATACCAATTAAGAGGCGAAGGTGAGTAAGCCCCGAGAGCTGCTCTTTTTTTCGACTCTCGCCGACTATCGCGTGTGTGTGTGTGTGCGCGCAAGCGGCCGCGTGTTTCAGATCTCGCCCGAGCCTTTTTCGATGGATGTCTGCTGGCTTATTAACGGTTCTACGAGTAGAAACGCTGCGCGCCGAGCTCGGCTGTAATCGACACTGGAGCTGTTCAATCTTATTTACCCTTTTATTCGTTTATTTTGAATTGGTGGAAATGTGCGTTATCTGAAAGGGAAAATCTTAATAAAAATTGCTCTATTGATCGCTAGCAACACAAAGTGCTTTATATAAAGAAAAGAGAAATTCCTTTCTTTAAGGCAATTCATTTACGTATCCACCTCTAAATTAACGCAGCTAATTCATTCTCAATTTATTAACGAAAGCACGGGGAAAGAAATGTTTTAGAAAGCAATAAAACGTTTCTTGCATACGAAACAAAGCTCGACGCAGCAGCAAAGACGCGTAATTTCAATCTCCGAGCCGGCTGAATTATCGCCGGCAACGTTAATATATACCTCGGTGCAGCTAGCCGCGCGCGCAAACTCGCATACGTATACACAGCCGTGAGCGCGGGCGGGTTCGGTGCGAACAGGAGCGAGAGAACCAGAAGTGATTCAGATGATTACATTTGCATCTGCTTAATTTGTGGATTTACAGTACGAAAGTTCATTTGTACCTTTCATTACGGGCGCTCACCGCTCCGCGATTTATCAGTCTATAAACTTGCTCTACGCGCTGCGCTATCGAGGTCAAATCCCAGCGCCCGAATATCTGCTTTCTCTCTCAGCTTTTTCGCTCGCTCCTCCTCATTTTTTCCGCGCCCACCCTCGGCAATTTACCGCGATTCCGACTGTTTATGGGAAGAAAGAAAAGCTCGGGCTATCGCGATAGTTCGCAATCGGCGGCGGTTAGTTTCAATCGCGCGGGGATAGGGCGCTGAGAGATAAGGCCCTGCTGATTCGTCGATGGGGCTATCGATAGACGCGCCCTAAGCTCGCTCGGCCCTTCCACTCCTCTACGTGCATCGCCAGTTTTCCCCACCCACTTACATAGCGAGCGAGCGCGTTCGACTAGCCAATCCTATAGTCGGAAACTCTCGTTGGATCCTTCCGACATTCGATAAATATTCTAGTCGTCATTGTTAAAGATCATTTCCTTTGAATGGAGCTCGTTGGATGTTGTGATTTAAGAGGGTGATTTCGCCTTGATAAGCGAAACTTTGTTGCACAATGACGATTTATCGGTTTTTGTTGTATCGTATTTCTCTCTTCGATTGAAACATCAAGAAGTTTTAGATTGAGTTTACTCGTAGCCTTGGAATATAATTTATTGCATAGAAAATTGTAGTTTTTAAATGAATTGATTATATACAAGAAACAAGTTGCCTTGGTAATATAGTTGTCAGTGAACTTTTTCATTCAGTCATGCAATCTTTCGAATTTACAACAACTGCAGGAACGAGTTAATTATATTTGCCTTGTATACAACACCGTAACGAGTAAAAATTCGTTTCTTATCCCCGATAATTACAAGAAAACTTGAAAAGCTACACGGAGCGCAGGCATAAATACCCTCTGGGGCAATAAAATTGATAAAAAGCTTGTATCTAATAAACAAGGAAACACATCTCGGTGTCTTTCCCCCCGACGTTTTCCCTCAAAGTAAATTCAGCCCCGGCGCTAAATTTACGAGCTATAACAGTACATTTCCTTCGACAGCGCGAAATATTGTATATTAGATACGGAATCGCGCGGCACAAAAAGGCGCGCGCGCGCGCGGCATTCCACTTGCGCGTGTAGAGAGAGAAGAATGGAAAAAAGGATTTTGAAACACGGAGAACATTCCCAGCGGCGTTACTCACTTGGGCTTTCAGCGCGCGAGGCCAAGAGCACGAGCGCGAGGGATACCCCTAATAAAGACATTAATATCGACGTCAGCCGGTGTATATCTAGATGTAGCCGAGCGGGCAGGCAGAAAGCTTGAGAGAGAGAGAGAGAGAAGGAGCTAGGAAAAGGGCTAGCTCACGGCTCTCTCGCGGAATCACGTTTGGGAATAGATTAGACGGTCACGACTGAAAAAGAGAGAGCCTTGCTCAGCCAGCGTGGAGGAGATCATCAATATTTATAGCGGCGCGCTTTGCATGCACGCCAAGCACAGAGAGAACCGCCGCGGCCCAGCCACTATAACAGTGACTTTTATAATGAATAATATATTCATTTAGATAGCCATCTATACCTGTCACGCCGCGAGTTCCTAGCGCCATTTTCCCCTGAGCGACTAAGGAAAAGCGGAGCCGAAAATTTTAGAGCGGCGTATGGTCAATCGCTAGTCGAGTAGAACGGTGATTTTACAAATGTCGCGCCTATTGTGTTTTGCGTTTTCAGAATGGGGAGAGAGGAAAGTCGAGCGCTTTTACATTGCTGATTTGCTGCCTGACTTGTGGTTATTGACTCGTGCCAAATAGCGAGAAACTTTTGCAGCTCGCTTTTGTTGCGGGGAGGAGAAAAAACGGGCTTCGATGGCGAATGTATGCCGCGCTGGTATATGTATTATGCAATGAAGTCCCGTTTGCACTGCGGATATTTCAAAAATACACGCGCTTTCTAGACGATTTCTTTTTGTATGTTTTAAAAGTTGCCTCGATAAGTGGCAGCCCACATTTTGGGATATGCAAAATTTTTATGTTTGCAATCTTAAAAGAAAAAATGTTACTTTTTCTTTTTTAACATAAAATTGGCCTTAGTAGAATTTCTGTACTGATTGAGTCTACATTTCAACTAATTAGGCTCTAAGTCCTTATTTATTATACTTAAATTTAATAAATAAATTGACTCTAAATATAAATATATTGCGTAATATCCTTCACGGGCATAGTTGACTATCAGAAAAAGAATATTTTATACTATGTGCAAGAGCAGCAATCATATTAAAACTAATCTTTAATCCATTAATATTTATCAGTCAGAAATTTCAATTAACTTTTTCCATTAAACTTAACTAATCGTCAATCTCCACGCAACGTCATCAGCTGTCTCGTCGCAGCCGATAGCCGAGTAAACATTTTCTCTCGGAAATCACCCTTAACGAAAACATTATCATTAAATCAGTATGGCATAAATACGAAAACCAGCTCCTCCGAGCAATTATTTAACGTACGAGAAAATTCGTCGGATGTACTCGTAATTGAAGCGGGCCGCCGCCATCGAGCGGCCATTGATCGAAGTGCAGCTCTGGCGGGCGCGTGGGGGAGAGAGAGAAAAAAGGGCACGGCTCCGCAAATTAAATTTTTTCCGCCGCCCCCCGTTACACACTAGCCGCTGCCGATTTTCCCTCCCTCTCTCCCAGCGGCAATAACTCACCGCCGCGTGCGCGTCTTTTCCCTCCCCTTCGCAGTCCGCTTCTAATTATATTCGGCGCGCGCGCGAGCAACTTTCCACGGAAAACCGGGGAATTTTCTCTCTCCCCTCGAATTTTCCGCATCCCCCTCGGATCGCTCGCTCGGATTCCTTTTTCCTTCGACGAAGAGAGCGTATCCGCAGAAAAAGGGCGCGCCGGTCCCAATTGTCCGGCGTCCTCCTCAAAATGAACGACAGATGTTCGAGCGCAGGCGCCATCCCGGGCCCTGGACGCTTTCACCCCTCCTCGCTTTCTCTTCCTCCTTTTTTTTTCCCAAAGAGACACGGCTTATCGGGTTACCTAGCCTCTTTCGGCAGCTGAGCGGGCCCGTCGCGTGCCGCTCTCTGGTAATACGAACGGCTGCATCCGCTGATTAGCCGGCGCTGCGGTTCTTCTCTCTCTCTCTCTCTCTCGCTCGCTCGCTCTCGCGGCCAGGCTGTAGCTTACAATTTGCCAATTTACCCAAAAAGTCGTAAAGTATCGGCTGTCGTCGCGCGCACGCGCTATCCTCTAATACAAAGAGGGGATGCAGAGCGAGCCAGTGTATACGTGTGCGCGTGCATGCCAATGTACTTTCATATCGGCGTGCCATATGTGTTCGCTCGGCGCTTCTCTCTCTCTCTATCTCTCTCTGATGCACTCTCATCCCTAATGGCCGCCGTTGTTCTCTCCTGCGCGCTCGGCGAGCTCTTTTGTCATTGGCTGTCTATTCATACACAAACACGAGGCGAGCGAGCGAGCGCGATTGCAATTCCGTAACCAAATTAATCTGTTCCTAGGCCATCAATAATCCGCGTTAATTTGCTGGCCGGCCGAGAGTCGCTGCTTTCAGCGAGCGAGCTCTCTCGAGTACTCGCTCATGCGAGAGCGGGCCTATAGATTGCGCGTACATCAACTTTCAGCGACGTTATTTTTTCCCGAGCGATTGCCAAGATTCGAGCGCGCGAGCGCCTGGAAAAAGTATGTGTATTCATAAATTCCGCGGCTTTTAATTTTATATGCATTCGGACGAGGCGGAAAGCGCAGGCGAAAAATAATTTATATGGTTATACAAAGCTTTAATTAAACACGGCCACTAATAATCATTTTTTAGCCGCCGCCGCCGACGCCGCTGCAATTTGTGGTAATGTTTTGCGCGCGAGCTCTCCATTAAACGCGCGAGAGTCAGTTTTATTAATTCATTAATACGATTACACTGGCAATCACGACTTCTTAATTGAACCTGCCATTCTATAGTACCCGCGTAAAAAAAAAATTGTACATATTAACTTTATATGAAGTTATGTTTTTCTTAACTTCATATGAACATATCCAA
>UELX01001254.1:0-47788 GCA_900480035.1 Eupelmus urozonus
ATATATTTCAATATTATTACATTTTATAATTATTTTTAACACTACTTTTTACCAGATTTAGAATACATTATAATTTGGCGTATTCTACCCCTTAAAGTAAAAAAATGGTTAATAGTTAATCTAGAATGGTGAAACTTTTATCAAAAGTTGGCTTATTTGTTTTGGTATATTTTGCAAAAAAAACCTCTTCATTCCGATCGAAATGATAAAAATATGTTTATTAGTAGTACGAAGATAATATCTGCGTGTTATTGTTTTGATTAACAAAAAATTTTCCTCAACACTCGTTAAAATAAACATTCCACATTAAAGCAACGATCTCGAGATTCACACATACTAATCAATATACAACAAACACATTAGATCCCATCCTAATGAGAAACCATAAACAATAATTATCAAACAGCACCTGCCGTTCCTTAAATCACCACCAAAGCCCAGACAAACTCAATTAATCACCCAAAAAACCAGCACGATTCCCGTTAATCTCGCCGTCCAATTAAAACCGCATTACAAAACGCGAAAAGAAAAAAAAAGCCCCGTCTTTCGCGAGATGAAAAAAAAAGAAAAGACGCCGATCCGATCAGCCTTGGCCAGGATTCCTCGCACATCTCGCGCCGCTTGATTTATAATCGAGCCTCGAAATCGCCGCGAATGATGTAAATACCGTTTAAGCATCCTCATAAAACAGCCTCGCTCTCGCTCAGCGTAAAAGAAAAAAAACCGCCGCTGCACTCACTCCGGCCGAACGTGCGTCGCATGTAATCTCGCAAAACTCGCGCATCAGGCGAGTCCCCTTAAAAACGAGAGAAAAAAAAAATTAACGCAGGCTCGACATATATAATGCTCTGGCTCCCTCCCGAGGGGTTAGAGCCGCAAGGAAATCTCTATTCGCCGGGATGGAAAGCGAGAAATACCGGCTCTGGAGAAGCGGAACCCTGACGGTCGAGGCGGACCTATACGAGAGGAGCGAGGAGAAAAAGCCGCATCGGTAATGGCCATTTCACCGGCGAGCCGAGAGCTTGGCACGAGAAAATTGAAAACGTCGCGAGTAAACAAAGTGGAGAGGAGATTGGCTTGGGCGAACGGGTTTTTCTTGAGCGCTGCTTTTTCGTGGCTGCTGAGGTCTTTTGTTTTTGCAGGGTTTCAGTTGGTTTGTGGTGGATTGGTGGGTTTTTGTTTTTGGTTGGGTGGATTTAGATCGAGAGGGTGATGGTCTAATTCGTTTTTTGGTGGGGGAAATGTTCTTGGGAGTTCGTGAATGGAGAATACTTGATTTTTTAGAGTTTTTCCTTAGTAATTGTATAATAATTTTTGTAGGTACTTCAAAATGTTTAGTAATTTTTGTATCTATTTAAGAGATACAGTAATAGAACAAGAGTTAAATTTTTGAACTATCAGAATTTAGTCGAAATCCTTAAAAAGGATCCATAGTTTATTCAACCGCAAAACCTGAAAACGACATAAACAGAAAAGGAAAGAAAGGCGCAGACGTCATTAATACTTTTTTGGGAAGTACATGACGTCACGCCTAAATAGGATCCACATCCGTTCACTCAAAAAATTCAAAAGCATAAGCATAATCATCACACGTCCAAATATTCCACAAAATGACCATCCTTAAAAAAAAAAAAAAAATGTCAACACCGTCTAAAACAATCAAAATACCTTTCCCACACTACTAAAGTGCGCATTTCCATTTTCTACGTAAGAGATACATATACATAATAGGCCGCTCTATTTCAGGAAAGTTTTGAGAAAGCCATTGTATTACACGCGGCACATATTACCAGCCCGTGGGGCATCTCACGGCGCTCCATACACGTCACAATATTGGCCGCCAGTCATCCTTCGTTCAATTTTCGCAATAGGCACTGGCTGGCCAGGTTTCCTTATCTGTATTTACGAGCGTGCCTCCTGCTTGACTTGCCATAGTTCCGGTAAGGATATACGTATATGTGAGATATTAAGAGAGAGTAGGGATGAGACGTAGAAAGTGGGAAAAGAGTGGTAAGATGATGGAAACTTTGTTGTGTTTAATTAAGCAGCGATTGATAGGCTTATCATTATGTAGGTAGGCGGTCTTGTAAAAGTATGTTATTAAGTATGTAAAGACTGTTTTATTCTGAGATGCTGGAACTATGATTTGCGTGAATAAAAAGATGTATAACGACGATATAAGTAATTATAAATGCAAATTGTAATAATAATGAAAAAGATATTGCTTTATATCTAAATAGAATTGAACTTTTTAAAAGAAGATATATAAAAGAAGATACATAATCGAAATTAACATTTTCTGTTTTATTATAAAGTAAAAACTTAAGTAAAAATTTAGGCAGGTATAGTTATCTAAGAAAAATTAGCTTGACGTGACAAAAATAATATATTTTATTACTTGATGAGAATCTAATCCATTCTGGAGCTTGAAATAAACTGCAATAAAAATAGATAAGCAAAAACCATTATGTCATTCAAAAGGAAAACAGTATCTTATTAAAAATTTGATAAAAACAAATAATTTTTAAAAATTTAAATCAGTTTTTTGTTCTATTAATAATAACAAACAATCCAATACTTCGTCACTTTGATGTAAAATATATTTGGACTAAGAAGTGTTTTCATAAGAGCATCTATAATAGATAGATCAAGAAGCATAAACTTCTGCGTTGTCATGGTTTCGCGAAGTGGCCTCAGAGTAAATATCAATTAAATCTATTTTCACTTCAGTTCATAATAAACATCAGCTAAATATAAATCGTAAATATTTTGCTTTAATTTAAGTATATAAAACATATAAAAGAAATAAAATAAAATAAGCATAAATATTTAAATTTTTATACATATCAACAATCTTCATTATAATTTTTAAATCAATTTTCAAATTTACTTACCGCAGAACCATCTTCAAAATGCCCACTATCCAATAATATTCCATGAATCACACCAATAATCAATCACTAAAATTTCACGCCACTGCATTAACTAAAACAAAACCGCGACGCACAACATCAAACTCTAATCCATCCCCACAAAACACGCGATGACAGACCACTCAAAAAAAAAATGTCGAGCATCGGAAAAGCCTTCATCAACTAATCACGGCTCTTTTCGCGCTCACGAGAAAACCACGAGTGCAAACACACACGCGGTGAGCTTTTTTTGTTCCCGCTCATATTTGCACCGTTCACCTTTTTTTCTCGCCGGTCTAGGTATGCAAAGTAACTTCGGCGCTCGCGGTTTCGTCGAACTACGACGCGTCGGCTGTGCTTACGTTGAGATACGTCGGCTGCTTTTTTGTCTTTGACAATTTTTTCCCGCGCGTCTGCGCGCAAGCTCGATTCGCGCAGCGAGAAATGCATTTCCGAGGACTTTTTTGTGTGATTTGCGTGCGGGTTGTTGGATTGTAAATTTTATTTTTGGTGGTGGGGTGTATAAGTATGGATGTTGGTAATGATTGTATATGTAAGGATATGTGATTTGTAAATCTGATGACGAAATTGTATTCGTATGGCACCAAACGTTTGAAAAATGTTATTATAACGTTTAACACGTTTTAAAACGTTTCGAGCTATTACAAATAGCTGGATTTCTTTTACTATATAATCAGTTGAATTATTCTTATATAAATTAGATTAATATATTTAGATTATTAAATTGCAGTGCATGGTGATTTGCATCATCATCATGATTTGTAAAATTAGTTTTAAAAATACTGACAAAATAGGTATTATTAATTGTTTTGCATTGACGTATCTAAATACGTATATGCATATATTGCATAATTAAACATTTAAATTTCTATTTTAAGACTCTTATAATATTGTTCATTTTATTTGAGTTTTTAATAAAGTCATACCTGACGCTGATCGAACATATCGAGTATGTACTTATCCCAGAGATAAACATGTGCAAAATCATTTTTATCGCAATAAAAATATGATAACGATATTATTTTTCGTCAAATGTATTTCGCCATATCAACAACTATTTGCTCCGATACAGGCAATCAAACGAAAAATGACGTTTATTAATTATATAGAGATATAAAATTAGTCATGTAATTCTGATCTTATTATAGATCTGTTATTTGATTTCATTCATAAACTAGATTATAAAAAAACTTTTACAATCAAATGAATTTTTGTATCGATATTTTTACAATTAAATGAACTTATACATCGGTTAAACAATATTTTCTATAAACAACGACTTTAAAAATCATAACATAAATTTAAAAATAAATTCTACTTTTATTATTTTAAAAAAAATTAAACTACAATTTATTCAGTGAACAACAACAGGTAAACATGAGTCAATTAAATGAGTAGCATTTTCGTGATATCACAGTTTACTCAAGAAATTACCAAGATTACATCGAAAAAAATGAAAAAATTCAAGAATTACTGTTCATCTACTGGAACAAGATTTAATACGATGAAAAACGTTAATATTATCCTTCGTGAAATTTCTTTGAAATGTTGAGGTATCTGCGAATATTACATAGCAGGTAACGATAACGCGTATCTGTAATTTTATCAGATAAGATAATGTATTGATTCACCCAGCGAAGATTACTGTTTTAAACTCGAGGCGCACTATATTGCTTTAAGAATTGTGTCAAGCAATGCTCTAAAATTAATTTTTGTATGAACCATTGTTGTTATCTTAATTATAATAAATGTTTTAATAAATTTGACATTTTTTTTTGTATTTACACTAATTTGTACGTATAAAAAATGATAATAATGATTCAGGAATAAAAGAAATATAATAAATGGTTGATTTATTACAAGATCTTCTGTAAAATCGTTTTAATATTGTAATCTTGTAAAAATTTATTATAAATTTAAACGGTAAATTTTATAGAAATATCGACAATCGATCTACTTGCCCATTGTTGGACTGGAGGACTTCTACAGCACTATATGATGGTCACTCTTGATCTCTTCAGTAATCTACCTTATCGACTTTTAGTAATATAGGATGTATTAATATTATATTTTTTAAAATGATAGCATAAAATCAATGTAAGATTGCTAGCTTTTTTAACGTGGATTTCTTTATTAAGATTTTTGTTGCAAATTTTATCTTAATACTATAAATATTATGATACTATTCCATTATACCGTTTAACGATACGAATTTTCTACCGGTACAAAAAAGAACCTAATTTATATGTAGTTTATTTATGATGGTTAAATTAGGATAAATTACAATTTTGAAACAATTAATTAATCGTCAAAGCTATCATAAATAATCTTTTAATGCATTTTATTTAAAACATGATACAGTAGACAGTTAATACAGTTAACATTAAGGTTCTATGAAATACTCGTTATTGCATAAAATAATATAATTTTCTGAAAATAGTGACTTATAAAGCAACTTTACAACAAAGTAAAATCAAGTATATTAAAAAGCCTTTATTTTAAAAAAATTCTTAATTAACTAAATAATTGAAATTTTTACTATGTTTTTTAAGTTAAGATTCTACCTTACTTGAATATTCTACTAGCTTTTCAACTCTTGCTTGTTAGCAAATTGCACATATCTTACATAAAAGTGTGTCTTACAATTAGATAACAATCGCATTTTAGGAAAGACAAAATACAACTTGCCTTACGAAATAAAACACAGTTTTCTCGACTTACGGATACATATTTTCACAAGTTTGAAATAAACATAAAATAAATTCTAAAACTGTACAAATATTACTAGTATTATAAGAATTTTGCATCATTTTATACTTATATCATTTATAAGAACAGACTTTGAAAAACATTATTTATGATAATAAACTATCTATGAATACAAATCACATCAGTCATCTCCATAAAGTCTACGCATTATCTACTTCATCTCTGTAATTTTCATAACGAGAGCATACTAAAAGCATATTAGAATAAACACACCTGAGCTACAAGTTCAACATCCAGTATACCCAATCAACACAAAAACATCTCCGTCAATTTAAGAAAAACGAAATCTAGCTTTTCCAATTCATAAAATACCGTAAACCATTATTCCCGCAATCCTCAATCACCCTTAAAAAAAATCCCAATTCCCAAAAAAAAATTTCAATCCAACAATATCAATCTCCCTCTCGAAACCCTCATCCCGATTGTTTCCGCATTTTTCGATACGCGCAGCTCTCCCACTGCACTCAGCCTTAGGCTCTCTCCACGATAAAATATTTTCGCCCACCCCTTTATACCCAAGCTCACCGCACGCTCCTACCTTTCCGCGCTACTCCAACACGTAACCTACCTGCCCAGGCGCTGCTCGCGCCTGTAAAAAACCTCGAGCCAACGCGCACACGTATATACACATTTCTATACACACATCCAGCTCCTCCGCGATACGCTTTATGCATCGCGCGCGCAGCTCCGACTCACCCCCACCATAACCCCTCCAACCCACACAAACTCACTCTCCAGTCCACAAAGCCCATCCATACACACACAGCCTCGTCAGAGTCGAGAGGGAGAGAAACGCGGCCGACTACGTATATAGGTATAATACTCGGCGAGCTTAGGCGGGGACCCCACCGCTGCCCCCACCACTAGCCGCGCGTCTGGCCCCTGCCTGCGCGCTCTCCTTGGCTGCGTATACTCAACTTACGTATAGTTGCTCCGAAAATCTCGCGGCAGTCGCGTGCTCGTACGGCGGTAAGCCACGCTTATCGTTCTGGTTCCGAACCGAAGAGACACAGTTTTATCACCCCGCCAACCCCCCGCCCCCCGTGTCCTCGAGAGTATATAAGGTGCGAATTATATACGCGATTCTAAGAGGGAGAGAGACAGCGAGGAAGATTGGTGAAAGAAAAGCGGCGAGGAGAGAGACGTCGAGAAATCGAGGCGCGCCTCCTTTCAGGTGAGTCTCGGAGCGCTCCAACAAAGAGAGTAGAACGAGTCGCGCTGTGTGTGTATATACCTATACGTCTCTGAGCGTGTATCTATCCGTGTGTATCTGTGTAAGTGCTCGAAGGATGCGCGCCGGATAATCTTCCAGCGGTCTGAGCAAGCGCGTGTGATGTCGAAGATCGGCCGATACACGAGCGTGTATGTGTGTGTATACATAGGGGGTCTTCCGTGTGTGTGTGTGTGTGTGATCGGTGCCAGGTTGCTGTAGTTTTCGATCGCTGGATGTTTTTCGAAAGGCCGATCGGCTACTTCTGCGCGCCAAACGATTTTTATCTTATCGCGCTCGAGATTCCGCTTTTTTTACTTCTCCTCTCTCTTTTATCGCGCGCTGCGAGAATTCCACAGCGACGAGGTGTTTTGTTCGTCAACAAAAGATTGCCGTTATTTATTAGCCGTAAGCGCGCGTGTATGTGTGCATTCAAGCAGGCTCTCCGCCGTTCACGCGCGCGAGATATCGCCGATAACCGCTTGCCGATTTTTAGCGCGCGAGCGTCGGCGCCGATTTCGATAAAAATTATATCCTCTCTTACACGCGCGCTCACCTTTTCGAGAAAAATAAAAATCACAAAAAAAAAACGGTGATAATTAGAAGCGCAGCCGACTGTCGCTGTTTATCGCGCCTAATGGAAATCAATGCGCGCAGATAACGCAAATTAAGCCGATCGCCGCGCTCTCTTTTTTTCGTTTCCCCGCGCCACCACGAAATGGAACTCTCCGGCCCGGGCCTCCGTTATAATGCATGCATATGCATTACCCTCTCGCCCGGGCGCTCGCTTACACATCGCCACAACACACACATATACGAATTTTATCGTATAGGTACAAGCGCGCCGCCGCGAGGCCGTGAACCGTTAATCGGCTATATACGACGAAATATGGCTACCGATCTTCGGCCTCTCTCGAGCGCAGTTCTCGGGTTAAGCGCGTATATACCTTCTCGGAAGAGAACTTTCCTTGCGTTGGTTCTGATTTCTATAAAGCGGGAACGTCGATCGACGATGTTGTTTTGATCGGTTTGCTGTTACCGATTTTTTAGATAGAGATGTAGGAATGGGACGATTTTTTTATGTGGAGGGTTTGATTAGAAGCGATGGTGATGTTTTTACGTTTCAGTGAGCATTGAGCAGCGTGCTTTTTTATCGAGACGATGTTTTTGCCGGGGATTACACCGATTTTATAGGCTTTTGTGATGCGCGGAGGTGCAAATCGGTTCATGAATTTTTATGTACCGCATTCTGCGAAACGCGCATGATTAATGCATCGTCGCGCGGCGCGAGCAATAAATACGAAAATAACCAGCGTTACTCTTGAATCGACGCAGCTGCGTTAACGCGCAAGATGTAAGCAAGCTATTTTCGATTAATGACGAGGAATCGGTTAGTACCTGACGAATCGTCATTTATCATTACTCGTACACATTTTACAATCGAATTCACCGTTTTACACTTAAAGTCCAAGAATTCCAGAGCTCTCAAGCAAGATATTTCCTCGATGTCCAAAATTATGTGCATAACTCAATCCCCACCTTTCAAAACTACCGATTTCCCAATATCCCTCGTAAGTCACTAGCCTCCATTCCAGCCTTCGATCGGCAACAAAAACACCGCCAGAAGCCAAATAATTTCACTTCCTCGTGCACAATTGCACTCCCGCAAACTCCGCCAGGGACACAAAAAGAATCCCAAAAAGACATTCTTCTGTCCGCGCTCTCCTTCATTGAAAATCTCCCGTAATGCAGCCAGCTCCGCCCGCACACGAAATTCGTGTACGGACTCCCAACCGTGTGTACACAAACGTACATAGGTACCTCCCATATGTGCCTGCGCACTCTCCTACATATACACGCTCACAGACGAAATTGGGAACGGGGACGCGCGAGGCGAAAGCGCCTCGGAGAAAAGTCTTCGTCTGTGTGGATGTATGTGTGAGCAGCTTGCTGGAGATGCACGGAGGAGCGATATAGAGAGAAAGGTTCGTCTCTCTTTCTCGCTCCGTGTGTTATTCCTTTTTTTGTTTCGCCCGCTCGTCCGGCTGTGTGTGTATATACACAGGGCGCATTCCGCGCCGAATTCGGACGGACGGTATATAATGGCGAGGAATAAATCGAGAGATGTGGGTATAGCCCCGGGGGAGGAGTAACGGTTAGAGAGGAGCGGGCATTGTTGATAAAAAAACATTGCTTCGAAAACTGCTGATTGTAGCGGCTTATTTTTCAAGTAAATCACCGTATACCAAAAGACCGTTTATGTAAGTTTCTTACCGGCCGGTTATCAAAGAAACGATTAGAAAGGAAATCATATTTAGATCGAATCTCGGCTCTCCTATATTATCAGAAACATTAGAACCGTTAAAGGAAAGCAATCAAGAGCACAGCCATTCCATTTATTATAAAACGAGCACGCAAAAATTCGAGCGCGCGAGCTATATTATTCAAAGTCGTCGAAAAATCGAGCACGAGAGCAGCGCGTGTAATCGAAATCGAATCAGCTCGGCTCACCGCGGAGCATAAAATTTTTACCTGCCTGATGCGTTTTTAAAAAGCCGAGCTCTCGTCGCGCGCTCGTTTCATCATCGTCTGGATTCCATCTCTCTCCCTGATGTATACACGTCGCGTCGAGAGATAACGCCGCCAAGTGTTTACACGCACACACGGCGCGAGTTGCATTTTTTTTCCTTTCTTCTCCGGAGCTCTCGTTGCGCATAAGCTAATAGACTTTCGACGAGCTGAGCGTCTCTTTTTTTTTCCTCGTCTCGAGGTGTTTCGAATGTAAAGAGGCGAGCGTGGCTGTGAAGGAGGCGGGAGCAGCTGGGAGACGAAGGATTTTTTTTGAGAAAAGTGGGACCTTGACGGATGACGCGAAGTTGGAAAGCTGCATTTTTTGAATTTTGTTCGAATAGGAAATTGAAGTGACACTAAACGTTGGAAAAAGAGGTAGTAATAGTAGGACGAAGCCTGTTAATTTATCCGACACCGAGCGCTTCTAACAAGACAGTTACCAGCACAATAACCGATAACGAGGAAAGATCCTCACGCCTCTGTTACGATTAAAATTTATACGAATTAACGATTCATCGCACCTCTCAAGCCGCTCCGTCTTTAATGACGGGCTATATACGCGTCCGATGACGAGCCTCGAAGGGATTAAGAGCCCAGCATGGCGATGATTTATATAAAGACGTATGTTTATGCAGAAATTCGAGTAATCGGGTAGCACGCTGCCGATAAAAGATGATGCGCCGCAGATAATTGTAGCGTAAACTCGGCCGATAAAAGCGCGTATCTGCCACGATCGCGCTTATCGACTCTGTCCATCGGCGATACGTGATTTTTAGCGTTCAAGGTTTTTTTTTTCTTACACTCTGCTCTGGTTATCTGGACGCTATCTGCGAGCTATTCGACGTGCCCGATTGCTATCGTCACTCTGAAAGCTCGACTTTTATCGGGTTTTAACGGAAATTCATTGAATGTTGCTGAGATAATGCTACCGGGCTTTTAATAGTTGTTTTATTCCGCGTCGATTTATGCAGAATTTAGCCCGCGAGCGGGAGGATAATTTTGACGCTTAAATAGAGTTTGAACCTTTTGGAGTTCCCTAAGTGCAGTAACGTAAAGCGACTCGTTATCGGTAACCTGAATAATCAAAGATAAAGTTAACGGTTTAAAATAGAACAAATTTCAAGAAAGGCATGCGGTGCGACACGAATGAATTTATTACTATTTCTCATGCAACCGGGAAAGATTTAGAATGTATAAAAGTATTAAAAATTCGAGTCTTTAGAAATGTCATCGATGTACTAGAAATTTCCTTGCGATGCATAAAATACGGGGGTATTGTATATATCTACCGCATTTAACAGATAATGAAGGTCATTTTAAATACTGAACTGTAAAAGAATGTGCTGATTGACGTGTTTGCCGACAATACAAGTGCGTTCTGAATTCACATCAATATTACAAAACTTGAGCTTTTGAGAATTCAAATGGAAAAAGAACAAGTATTTTACTTATGGAAGTACTATTATTGTAATCTTAATAGAGTTGATTAGAAATAAAATAACCCGAACAAAGTAATAAAATAAGACAGGGCTTAGTAATTCAATATAGTTCCCCTTCAGTGCCTAATGATACGGTTCGTATACATACAATATTGCAAAACAATTTGTAATGAACCATAATAAGCATTTAAAAATAGCATTTTTTTCTCTATTTGAATTTGAATTCGAATAATAATGTGCTTGAAAACACTCAGTATTACGTAAAACTTCAATTGTTATTCGGATAAACTTGACAGCTGATATGCATATAATTAACGTATTGCAGTCTGCTGAACAGAAAAACTATTCATTTACTCTATAGACTAGTTTTACCTATAATTTACCGTTCCTTTTTAATAAAATCAATCAAACAAATTATAACCCAATCAAATCAAATAAATGATCACCACATTAAGCTTCCTATACTAAAACCACCATTCAAACCAAAAAACAGTCACCCTACGCAAACCTTCCAGTAATCACTCTCCACCCACAAATAACAACCACGCGTCTTGCCCCCATCAACCCACCTTCAGGCATTAAACACATCCGCAACAAAAATCTCTCCTCCACCCACCTTGTTTTCGCAAAAACCCACCATATCCCACAATCTCGCTCACATACACGGCTCTCAGCCTGCGATAACTCTCCGGTTTATCGCTCCGCGTAGGTAGCCGGGGCACATGCGCGCAGGTGATGCTCGCTAAGTGCCCCGCATAAATATTAATGACCAGAGCGCGCGGCTAATTTCGACGCGTTTTGTTTGCACGGGGCCCCGGCGCATCCAGAATCTTAATTGAGACGGATTTCGGGAGGCGGAGATAGACGAGCTCGCTGGATTTTCCTGCGCTTGTATATAGGAATTTGGAGGAGAGCGAGGGAATGCATTAGCATGAGAACGGTTATTTTTTTCTTTACGAGCTGGGAAAACGATGCGTCGATTGGGTGCGTAATGAGCGGCTGGGAATGCAGTTTATGAGGAGGCCGATTACGCGGGCTGGATAATTGGAAAAGCGTGGGTATTTGTGGGAATTGGGGATTGTGTTGGGCCGAAGCGCGGGAAGTTGCGGAAAAATTAATGTTTTGACTGAAATTTTTATGTTTAGGAGAATTATTGTAGGATGGTTAATAGTTTTGTCAATGAGTTTATTGTGTAGGCTTGGCTTTCGAATTTCTATAGTGTTAAAATAAGTATGACCGTAACTCGTAGTGTAGATAAGAACTGTAAAGTTCTAGCGACTTCTTTCGCTTCCTGGAGAAGATTAAGCGGTTTAAGTGTCAGCAAAGAACACGTCTTGCCATTGTTAACAGTTTTAAGAATCGTTTAAAACCTGGAAACAATTAAATCAATAATGAAACATAAAATCACCGCATAATTCAACATAAACTAATAACGTTTAAAATCTAATTATTCGAAACGAGGTCAAAAACAATTTCTACGCGTTTCGCCAAGTGAAAACGAGACTCCTGGAAAGCGTTTATTCAAGCAAGCCAAAAAGCTTACTTTTTTCGTCCGCCACAAAAGCCAAATCCGCTGCCTTAACAGTAATCGAGTGAAATGAGCGCGCTGAGAATCCATAAGCAGGCGGCGCCGGCCATGCGTTTCACGACCTTTCCGCTTGTACAAAAAAAATAAAAGGCATTATTCTGTCATTGCTGTTGCGTGAAGAAAGCCTTTTTTGGACGAAATTATAATGATGGCTGACGCGCTGACTCACCAGCTGTTCCATGCGCACAGGTCACCGCGCAGTTTATTTTCCTTTCGGTTTGCCAATAAACGTGCGGCGGTTGTTATTATGTCATGCGGAGCTGCAACAATGACATGCGGTGTATTTATAGAGTTGTACTTGAATCGAGTGTTTATTAGCGGCGTCGTTGGTTATCTGGATTAACGAAAATTTGGGCTAGCGATGTGGTTAAGCATTATTTTTAATTACTTGATTTTTATTAATTAATGTTAAAAGGACTTATTAAATTGGCAATCTCCGATATTATTAAACTGTATTACAGAGTTTCAGTAAATCTATAACCTTGGAGGAATGTATTTTGATCCAGAATTAAAAAATCTGTTTTTAGTTACTGAGAATGAAACCAAATAACTATACAGGTTACTTTATTAACTTTACCTTTATTTAAGTACCTAATCAGCAAACATCAAATCCCATTAATACTATCAAAATATATGTATATATAAATATAGAAAATTTATCCTACTACTACTAATGTAGAAGATTATTACATTTATGTACGGATATAGAATCAATTAAAATTAAACGCTTTAAATACAAGAATATAAACCGGCAATATCTGCAATATAAGACATTTGTTTTCCAAAATTAACCGCTCCCCGCCGCCCGCTGTTTCAGTTAGTTCGGAGTTTCGCCGCGATGTGGCGTATCTCAACCTATTTTATGATGAACCCGCCGAGGATATAAATTGCATCAACTAGTACATGTGGACATGTTTTTTGCTTGGGGTGAGGTTACGACCGATCCCCACGGAGTCCACAACAGCCACGGGATGTAGGCGAATTGCGTCAGGAATAATTTTAACATCTTTTCTTGGCTCGTTTGTGGATTCCGCATTAACAAAATAAAACAAAATCGAAGTAGTGGGTATGGATAGAACTTGGATTTTTTGCTTGGGCTGAAGTTATTACCGATCTAAACGGAATTCATGGATCCCGTATTTATAACATAAAATAAAATTTTGCCTTTTTAATATAAGTTTTTAGGTACAGATAAAGTAGTTTTTAAGCTTAACTCTTAATTATTATTTGAGGTGTCAATTACAGATACATATTGCATTTACGTAGTACCAACCTAAAAAAAACGTAGTTATTCAACCTAAAAAATCCACTACACTTCCATCCCGCGACTTAATTTCCAGATACACCCGATCGAACCACCTGAATCATCCCAACCCCTCATAAATAATACAAACAAAGCCCTCCTCTAAAAAACAAACCTAACCTCTCTCTCACTCGCAGCACATCCCGGGCGCGAGAGGAAAATACTCGCGCGCGCCTTCGACAAATTGTAGATTATTTGCCCGTCGATAAGCAGCCCGCGCGCGCGCGCACCGCCACATATATACTTTTTCCGCATGAATAATATCCCGGCGCAAAATGCAATTCGAAATCTCTCGCTCTCTCGTGTGTATGAATAAGCGCGGGGCTCGAGTGTAGCCTCGAGCCCGCGAGATAGAAAGTCGAGATCTACGCCGCATGCGCGCGAGAAGGTTTATGTATGTGTATAAGCGCGAGAGATCGGCGCATCGCGAAAAATCTGCGCTACGGGCGTGTTAGAGTATAGACGAGTGTGTTGTGTGTTTATACGCGAGTCGTGATGCTTTTCTCTCCTGCGGGGTGTATCAGGGTCAGCCGGCTTTTTCTCGCTGTTGTAGCGGGGATTTTGGATTTTTTTGGGGCAAGTAGGATACCGGATATTTTTTTTTTTTTTAATGGGAGTTTTTTAGAGATTCATTGTGGTTGGGTTTTTGTGGAAGCGCGATGGAAAAAGCGTAACAATGGTCTGTGGCTTTTTCCGGATCGTTGGTTTTTGGCATTATTGGGTGGGAGATAATAAAGCGAAATTAAGTAAACGAAGTTTTACGACCTGTAAGGAAGGATGACTCGTGTTTTAAAGTGAAGCGTGCTGTTTATTGTTTGCGTTTACGTTATAGTAAGAAATCTTGAGGCGCTTCACAGAACTCGCTTGTTGTTCTTTGGTAATTATGATAACGTACATTTTCAGTTAATTTACAGAAAATTTTCGGTAGACAAAATCGTCGAAAAATACGAAATAATGCTTGAAAATAAACGAAATCATTAAGATAATGTTACAGCATCTATTCTCAGTGTGTTACATAATCTAATTGCATGCCATTATTTTGATATTAAGGTAACGTGATACCGTCGTTGTTATCGAGAAAACAGAAACTCATTATTTCGCATTTAGTTTCCAACTTTCGGAAAATAACATAATATGTATAACCATTTTCAAAAAAGTAATAATTAAATAAGCAAAAATAGATTTCCTCATTCTATACATATATTAAAGAAGGATTTATATCGCCTTAAGTAATTATACTTTTCTATTATTCTTCATCTCTATATTTTGAAAAATCTTACTCAAAACTAAAAACTACATATATCAAAAAATGCAATTAACGAAAGTAGAAAATTTTTAATTAAAGCCTCTAAACTCTCTCAACACCAACAACTCAAACCGATCAACCACCAATCGATAATCCAACATCCCATAACGACTCATAACCACTTTGTTACTAACAAATCACCGCCAAATAGCCCGAGTAATGCATCTCATCCTGAAACCATCATCGTCCAACCATTTCCACTTGCTCAGGCCTGCTTACAATGCGGCTCTATAGCTCAGCACTCGATGAAAAATTCAGCCTCGTAATCCCTTCGACTCTGCGCGCAGCGCCGAAAGAGAAACGTGTCGCTTTAAAAGCCATTTATTAGCATAATCCCATTAAGGAGGCCAGCCAGCCGGAAGTCGTCGCTTTCCAGCATGGCTGAATACGACCTGCTAGGCTGTATAGCCCGAGCGCGTGTCTCCCTTGGAAAGTTCGCTTCTCCGCCGATGCAGTGCGGATATATACGCGCAACTGGGGATGGACATGGGTGTATATGTATGGGTGGTCGATGCGGGAGGTTTGGGTTGAGTGTGTCGAATTTTGAAGTGGGAAAATTGAAAATTCTCGGTTGTGGGTCGTTATTGGCATGATGTTATTGTAGCTATTGATCGATTTTACAATCGACTTAGGAAAAGTCATAATTAATAATATTTTAAATCACGCTTGGAATACGTAAAATTTTCAATCTTACAAAACTGCTACAACAAACCATCAAAAATCCAAAAACTTCCATTCCGAAAAACCAACCTTCCCAAAACCCCTATGTTTTCCCAAGCGTCCTTTCAACATTCCCCTCACTCTCCTCTCGTATTTTTCTTTCCAATCCCTCGTGTTTACCAAGGCCCTGCGCTCCTCAAACTAACGCCGCGTCACCTCGCGCGAGCCACAGCACACCCAGCGAGCGGAAAAGCTCTCACCTCGTCCCCGGAATCCCGCCGAGCGTGACTCTACGAAAGGAAAAAAAAAAGAAGGAAGGGACCGACTTCGCGGAGGGTCCGGCAGGGAGTGTGCAAAAAGCGCGCCTCTAATCGCGCGTTTACTCGAGTTGTGACAAGCCGGTAATTTACAAGACTGGCCCGGGGTGTCTTCGGGGGTCCGAAAACCGCAGCATTCGGACCGCCCGTCGGCCCTTTTCCTCTGTGTTTTCGCTGGCTTTTCGACTCTCGGAGTTGCGGAGGTATTTGCCTTAAGGGGGGTGGGATTTTAGGTTGCCTGGGGCCGTTTGTTTTCGACGATGAAAGCCGTCGTTACCGTTTGTTAGGTTCAAGGCGACGAGGGTGTTTAAGGTGATGTATGGCGTTGCGCGTTTTAAGGTTGCAAGAGGAATGCACTTTTTTGGAGTAAGAGATTTGAATGTATTATCGAGTTTAGGTGTTTAGAAATGTAGTCGTCCATGTTGTGTTTGGACAAGTTTTCTAGCGAATTCCGAGCAGTTGAGACGTTACCTCCATGCATCAATGAAAAAGTAAAATAATGCTTGAATTCTGTAACCACCTCAAATACACCATAACATTCCCATACACCAACACTCATTGCAGCCCTAAAAACCGCTCTATTTTTATTGTTAAATCCCTCTTTCACCCACTTATTCACTACACAATCCATAACACCCCCTCTCATCCCCTACTCAAAATCGCGCGTGCGCAACAGCCAGTAAATCCTCATAATCTCACTTTTCCAAATCTCCAAATCTAATCCATCTGTCCGGCGCGTGCGCCAACTCCAAACCCATCACCATCCAGCATCCAACCCCCATAAATCTCCGATCCCAAAAGGACCGCTCGCAAAGGGCCAGAGCTCTATACCTACACACAGGCCAGATCGTGTGCGCTCGTTTTTTGCCTCCTCACCAAAGGCCTGCAGCGCAGCCGCGAATCCAGCTCTTCCCCCTCCCAACCGCGGCGCCAGAGCAACAGAGTCCCCTCCGGTAGGTCCTTTTTGCCGGGAATTTTTCTAGGCGAGCGCATCCTTTTTGCCGAGGGCAGAGAGCCGTGTCTCGTTATCGATCGGCGCGATCGTGACGCTCTCTTTTTGCGAGGACGCGTGCAGCTGCTATATTCCCTCTATTTTTTCTCCATCCAGAGAGGAATGCTTTCTGGGAAAAGGTCTCGGAGTTGAGTAAAAAAAAAATAACGCGGACGATAAGTGCCGCGTGCGTGGGGCTGATTAGGAGATACGCGATAAGTGCGTTATATGTATTGCGCGGAGAGCTAAGGACTTCTCGGTATAGGTAGACACTCTCGCGTGGGCCTGTCGACACGGATGGCTGTTATATGGGAGGTGAAATTAATATATTATTTCAGGCCTCAATTAGTTCTGTCACGGATATCTCGTTTGTCGGAGAAAATTTCGCTGCCGGAGTGTGGATTGGAGGAGGCTATAAGCGTGCACGCGCGGTTAATTATGGATGGGAGAGTGTAAGTGGCATTCACTTTGAGGGAATTGTCGAAGACGTCTGTAATTGTT
This sequence comes from Eupelmus urozonus, assembly GCA_900480035.1. NCBI lineage: Eukaryota > Metazoa > Arthropoda > Insecta > Hymenoptera > Eupelmidae > Eupelmus > Eupelmus urozonus. The sequence goes on from UELX01001254.1 coordinate 17,589, forward strand.
TTGGAATTGGGTAGTGGATTACGCGAAAGTATCGGTACGCGGAAAAACGATAAATTACTTAATCGCTCTATTAGTCGACGCTTAAGAGATTATAACGTCCCCTTAATATTGTATTGATATTCCCAAGAAATCCAGACGGTTTCCGAAAACTCCAATTTCCCAGCGCGCCTAATAAACCCGAAAAATCAAAGCGTCCGAGCGCACACCGACGCACAGCCCTACAACAGCAGCCATAAAACAATCAACAGGCCACAAAAAAAGTCCCGACGCTCTTGTAAAACCAGCCGCGTAACTCAAAACCCAGCGGACGCTCTCAGGAATTCGTCGCACCCCATAAAAACAGCCTCGCGCTCCTAAGCAGCGGCGCGCGAACGACACTATCCCCTCCGAAAAATCAGCCTATAGGAAAGAGCCGGAAAAGCAGGCCGGAATGCGTAACGAATTTTCCAGACATGCGACACGAGGGGCTGTGTATATACCTTTCTTATTCGGAATTTCGCGTGTTGGGCTTTCTTGTTGGCGCAACAGGTTGGAGGCGCGTTAGTCATGCGAAGAGCTACCTCTCCGTTCCCTTTTTTCTCTCCTTCTCTCTGCTTCCTCAACCGCGCTCCGGAATGTCTTTTCACTGCGTGAATGCGCGAAGTTTGGCAATTGAAATTGCTGCAGTTCTCTCTGGGCTTTTGAAAAGAAGAGGGCTGTTTTTTTAAAAACGCGCCCGGGCTTAAATCTTTTATGATGCGCGCCTGTGCGGTCTCGAGCTTTAATTTGCAACGCTGCGCGGTATTAACGCAACGTTTCGGCGCTGGCTGCTTAATTTTTTTTTTCTTCACTTTTCGAGTTTTTACACGGACTCGGGCGCGACTGTGGAGATGTTATCGCGGCTGCGATGCTGCTTCGAAGTGAAATTTTACACCGGGCGATTTTTGAGTGTCTTTCCAGCGATGCGCCAGAGACGCTTGCATGATGTGTCCTCCGTATGGAACGAAGTGCGGTCACTGCACGCGTGATTAGACAGCTACCAGTATTAAATAATCATTTTTGAAGCTACTACGCAAGCTATATTATAAACGATACGCTAACTACTCTCCCGCATCTGCGCATGACATCAGAACACGAGAGCGTAGAATCTCGAGAGATAACCGACAGTTTCACTTTCGAGAAAATCTCGACGCGCAGTACTAATTGATCAATTAACTCAAAAGAAAAATAACGACCTCACTATATACCGACGCGTAGACATGCACTCAGCCCTGGCAGGTACAATTATTACCTCTTGACTCTATCGCTCTCCTACCGTTAGTCATATATACATATACATTCATGAATATATATACACACAAGATTAGCGTGCGCCATTAATGAGATAAGCCGCTGTGGAAAGGAGTGGAAAATTCTGCTAATTTTCTCCTTTCCCCCACTGCGCGCGAGCTATTATTATTCACGCACAATACGCATAAGTGTGTACCTCGGCTCTTTCTTCTCTTTTATTTTCGTCGTCCCTTTCTTCGTCAGGCCTCTTTTGTCGCGCGCGCGCGGCGACACGGAAACCATATGTCCCGAGAGGCCGCAGCCTCTGGACGAGTTTCTCACAATCGGGACAATGGCACTTTTGGGAGGCGGAGAAGAGGGAGCAAAAAATGCGCTACCGCGTGGATGTGTAATCCAATTAATTTTCAGGGAGCTGGGTTCGTCTGTAAGGATTGTTGCATCACGCTGCTTCCGATGAGGATATGGTTGTTGAATTTTTATGTATGGGTTAGTTGTGTTGGTGATCTGAGTGTCTTTTTGCATTTGGAACACGTTCGTATCCTGCGCTTTATCAATTTGACGAAGTGATTTATGCAATGCAGGTGATTCTTATTCTTAAAACTTTCTATAATTCCAAGCTATTCGACGTCATCGTCTAATTGCCAAGCCATTTACAAATCAATTACGTCGATTTTTTCTTTTGCTCCAGTTCATTTGCCGAGCCGTCGCCATCATCCCCGTTCCACATCCAAAAAGAAAACCATCCCATCTAAAAATTCTCTCTAGCTTAAACTAGGATCCGCTCCCATCCACATCCCACACACACTTGCGCGCGGGAAAAGCCTATACATACGAGAGCGCGCGCATCAAAAGCACTCGACTGAAGCAAAAAGGAAGCGCCCCTATAGGCACGGCCGACATCCGATATTATCGCTCTCGGCGCGAAATCGATTTTCAATATGACTTATAAGTACACAGAGAAAGAGGGAGAGAGAGAGTCCAGCGAGCAAATAAAAGCAAGGGACGAGATTGCGAGGAGGACTCGTTTTACTCGCGATCGTCTATCGGATTTCTCGTTCGGCTGCTGCTGCTGCTGCTGCGCTACCACCAAAGACGACATGCATATGCACGGCCGTGTATAGGTGTGTTCGTATGTGTACGCGCCATATGGCGCGCGCGGAGTAGGGGGCGTGAGAGACGCTCGGAGAGTTACGTGCTTTTTCCACTTTTGGGCGAAGAAGCGGACGATAAATTTTCGAGGGCTAGTTATTTATGCGAGGAGAGCGGGAGAGATTTTCTCGACTGCTGCGTGTGGGTATGTGAACGCTGGGATTCTAATGAGGATGTCGAATGCTGATGCGGAGGGAAGAGGTGGGTGATTTTTGAGGTTAGGAAGATTTTGGGTTGGATTAACGAGCAGTTGGGATTTTTTTATGGGGCTCGGTTGGTGCGTACCGTAATTTGAGCTTCTGTGGAGATTGTTTTATAGCGATAGCCTGGTAATTATTAAGGAGAATGTTAAAATTATGTATATGGCTGTTTTAATTGACTTGGAATGGGACCCGTGTATTAATTAAGAGAATTTTTAAATGATACTAAATGAAGAATGACAAGCGCATTAGTCAATGATTATCCATACTAATTTTATACAGTTTACTCTAAAAGCGATTGAAATAAGCAAATAATAACGCACCAACTAAAAAAACGCCATCACGCCCACTCATCAAAAACAAAATGCTACAACAATAAATCCCAAATAATCCAACCCACCACCTCTCAACAAAAGCCATCAAATCACTCCCCATCACAAAAAAAAGAACCCTAAGCATCAAAATCAACCCTCTATCCGTAAGTGGAGAGCAGCCAACATCATGAAAGGGGAGAACTTCCTCCTCAGCAGACGCGCACGCGCATACCTCGGCAGGCTGCTGAATGGAAACGCGCGCAAAAGAACAACATCGCACGCGACTCGCTACATAAGCAAATGAGTATTCGAGAACTGTATATATACACTCGGGAAGAAAAAGTACAGGGGGAGCCCATCACGAAAACTGGCGTGTTTTCGAAGAATGCCCCATATAGCTATATATGCGACACGGGGAATTTCTATTCTTGCGCTCGCTCCTTTTTAAAAGAGCTGGCCTTTAGTTCTCTCAACGAGGGAGGAGCGATGCGCGCCTGGTATTGTGTAGTTCGATATTTGGCTGCTGGGTGAGGTATTGGCGGCTCGGATTTATTAGGAGGCTCCGGGGAGACCTTTCGACTTTGGTTATAAGCGGGGATGATGTTTGAAGTTCGGGTGTGTGTATGGCTCTATCGATGGGATTTTTTGAGGGGATAGTGAGTTTTTAGGCGAGGCTTTGAGAAGTCGACGGGGATCTTGAGATGTTTTTTTTTTCTTTTGAATTTTCGCGTATTCAATGTATACGTGAGTGAAACGTGGCTTTTCGGGGATGAAGAAGCTCGGGGGAGAAGTTAATGATTCGAAGACGGCAGGAGTCTTGGGTGAATTCGTGGAGCGTCATTATTCATGTTATTTATGGTGACTGCGTACTGCGTAATATATTTTTCGAAAAATTTTGAGTTTGAATCAGTGAATTTCTTTCGGAACTGCGCACATATATAATAAAAAAAAGTACATAAATATAATTAATGTGACGCTATTAATTCAAGCCTTGAATGTATTTCAAGTGTATTTCATACTGTCCTTAAATGAAATTTCTTAATAAATCATCAAAGTATTTTTTACATTAACAATTTTACAAAATTTAATCTGATAATTCCTTAAATATAGAAACGATTAAGAACAATTTTTTACTCATAAATTAAACTGAAAACCGTCGCTCGATCAAAACCCGAAACATTAGCTCTCCACAAGATCGAATAAATTAGCCAATCTAAAGGCATCTGGTATTTTTCGGGCGGAATTCAAATGGGACAAATTAAAAATCAAGAGCAATCAGAGCCAATAATAACCGGTTTATGCGTCATTGTTTTAGTGCCCGCATGATAATCCGTTCGTCGAAATTTCAAGTAAAAAAATACGCAATCCATCTGATAGTGCTTTATTATCGCACTTATCTCGAAACTGATTCACCTGTAAATTTCACTATCTCCCTAATAACGTGATAAACATTACACGACATCGCTTTTAAACGTTATTTCCATCACAATTCCGCATCAAAACGACGGGAAGAATAAATACGTTATAAATACAGCATGACTTCACAAAATCTCTACTCGTATATATGATCCCAGACAGAAAAATTTTGCATCACGCTTAACGATTTTCCTTGCCGGTCTATCGCATAAGCATTAAATACATAACGCTAAATTTCATCAAGCCTCAAAACACTCACTCAGCTTTAATCGTCCCGTGAAATATCACTTCAAATAAACCACTCTCTCACCCATCCGAAAATAAAAAAAAATCCGCTCACAAATTACCAAGCGAGCAAATATTAATAACCGCGCGGCCCCGCGCCGACACATAATACCGATATCGAGAGAGTTTCACAAGAAAAATTAACATCTGATCTTGAGCGAAGAGAGAGAGAGAGAGGCGAAGGAGGGGGAGGCTGGATTCTAAAGGTTTCCCTGCACGCATTAAAAAGCCAGCGAGACGCGCATAATTGCCGAGAGTCTCTCGGCACGGGCTCCAAGGCCAAAGGCTGAGCACGCGGCCGTACTGGGATGTATGTATATGTATACAGAATCGGAGGAGTGTGGAGACTTGTGAGGAGATAAAAATGTGGAGAGAGGAGCGCCGATCGGTGAATATCGATTGCAAGCCGCGAGGACGAGCCTGGCTTTTCGGATGGGAAATGTATTTTGGGACACGGTTGGATGGAAGTTTTGTTGAAGTTTTGTCGTGTGAATCGTTCGTTGTTTTTTGTAGATAAGTAAAAAGGCTTTTTAGTTTACATGGAGATAAGTTTGCGTCCGGCTCGAGGAAAACGTATACTCGAAGCGGGAAAAACCGCAGGCTTTACATAACTTTCCTGCGCGCATGACTAAACCGTATACATTTATAATAAAATTGTTATTCAACGACAAAAGACCGGCTTAGGAATCGTATTATTTTAGAGAGAGAAAAAAAAAACGAAAAATCGGCCGATCGCTGACGTCGCTAATCGCGCACCGCTAAGCAGTGTTTTTCTGCCTGGCTGACATCACAGTTTACACTACCAATCATAACCGTCTCCTTAATTTTTCCTGGCGCGTGCGCCACGGAACTCGCTATATAATCCAAGCCTCTCTGACAATAGAGCCGCTCGCAACTCTACAATTATATTTCAAACTCATCCAGAGCGCCGATCTCCTACACACAATCCGAACGCTCGGCCAAAAAGCCCAAACAAAACAATCGTCAAAGCCGTCGTTCGGACCTACCATAAAAATCCAAGCCCGCATAAACACAGTAGAAATTACAGCAGCAATCCGTCTCTCGACACCCCCGCTATCCACGCACACATACACACACCTTTACCGATCGGCATTGCGCAAATGCACATATACACTTGCACTCGCGGCTGTCTCTCCCGCGAAACATAACACGCCTCTATATCCACACGGCTCTGAACTCAGCCAGCAAACAACGATTGTACGAAGCGCGCATTCCGATATATACGTGTGCACTGTATATATATAGTCGAACCGGTCGCGCCCATATGCCAATGACACGGGCATTGTGGTTCGCGCGAATGGAAAGAATAGAGAGAGAGAGAAAATGGCGGGGAAATTGCCGATCGAGGAAATGAGGGACGAGAGCTGACGTAAGGTAATTTTGGGTGCGGACGATCGTTTTTATAAATCGAGTTGGAGAGACGATTGATCGGTATGGCTTTTTTAATGGGCTTCTGTTGTGATTTCTCTTTTTTTCTTTCGTGATTGCGTCCGATGAAAGGAGCGGCTATTCGTCATCGCTAAACGGGCCGTTTCCTCGAGAGGAAGATTCCAGCGACGTTAGGATGAACAACCGGTCGATTTTTCTCGTTGGGATTATCGTTATTATTAGAGATCGGTAAGCGCTTGAAAAGATGCTCTTTTCATGGTAAACGCCGCCGGATCATAGTCATCGGCCTTCGGCTCTGAAATATTCTCCTTCATTAATATAGCAAGCGTGCTCATAAGCGCGTACTCAATTTCACTTACGAAGTAAAATGAAAAAATAAATGGCGCAGCGATGAACTCAGGCCATCTGCCGCGTGCGCGAAAAAATCAGCTGGTAAACGTGCCGATCGAATTTCATCGATATAAACGGCAGGCCTTTTTTTTCCTGGTCGTCACGTGTACCTTTACCTGCGTGAACGTCACGCGCAGAAGTGTATATCTTTGATTTTCGAGCGTTACGTAAAAGTAAGAAAAAATACGAAGGAGCTGTATGGATGCGGTGACTAGTGGTACCTGCTGTTTTGACGATGCGCGGCCTTCGTGAAGAGTTGGATGGAAAAGCGGAGCTGTTCTTTGAAAACTGTTTCTTTTGTTGGGTGATGCGTTGTGAATACCTTTTTTTTAGTTTTTTAATTTGAATGTTTATGACCGGAGTAGCGCTTGTAATTGAATATATTAGTGTATTGGTTATCCTTGAAAGTTTGTAGTAGGTTTAGCTTGTACAAGTCTCAAAGATATTCTAAATTTATTTTTATCTTTTCTTTATATAACAACATGTATTAACGAAAACTTTTTTTTCATTTCAGGTGAGTTTAAGAAACAGCTGCCGCAGTCCCTATCGCAAAACTCGCCGACTACGTGAGTTTCCACACAACACAAACATTACTGATTTTCATATCTCCAGGATAAGCCAATCGTATAATATTACACTTAGCATTTTAAAAGCCAGATCGCAAACGTTACACAAGCTACCTCCCCAGCCGCGGAATGCATACTTGAATACAAATCCCTCTACAGCATCCTACCTAAAAAATCCAGCCTAAAAAACCAAATCCATCCCACCAACTCTCCCAAAACTCCCAACCATCCTCGAAATCAGCCCGCAGCGCTAGAAACAAAGCAATCCTCAAGCATCCTTATACATCCATGCGTCAGCAGAAGTTTTCAGTCACGCTCGCCTCATAAATCCGATCTCTCCGCTCCGGCTGGCGGGACAATTTTTCTCTGGGCGTCCAGGCCGCGCGTCGTGACATCGCGCAAATAAAAACTCTCCCACAGGCCGTCTCTCATCCGAAAAATAAAGAAAAAAAAAGAGATAAGCAAGGTAACAGCGTCGCTGCTGTACCGCGATCGAATTTCATCTGCGCGCTGCAAAAGGAGCGCTACAACCGATCGCTCGCCCAGAGGGTCAGCGCTCGCCCTTGCACTGTAGTGTCTTTAATCCACGAGAGGCTGCGTATATATATATACGTATTGGGGAGAAAGAGAGAGAGAGAGGAGTTAGGTTCGCGTGCAGAGTTAGTGTCAACCATTCGCGCAGGGTCGATGACTCTGGGAGTGTATATATGCTTAGTGTTGAATTGGCGATAATCGCGGCAATGATCGGCGAGGCCGATCGTGCGGAAACGATCGCGTGGTGTAGTGTCTGTGTTTTTGCGCGAATTATGCGTGGGTGGTTATATTTAGCTACGCGGAAAAAAAGAGGCGTGAACCGAGTGGTTAGCGAGCGCTGCGCGTGACTGTATAGGTAAATTGCAGGCGCTTGCTGTGAACTTTAATTGACATCGGTAACGTTTCTAGAGCGATGTTTAATTTAGCAAAATATCGTCCAAATAGTTCAAAGTCTGATAAATTTCCTCGGAAAAAATAAAAGAGATTCACACCGCAGTTCCCGAGAAAAACACATTAACAAACAAGCCAGTGTCACCAGCTGACCCGCTTATTAGCTTTTCATTTAACACCTAACCTGCAGCCTTTCCGAGAAAGCCAGTAAAAAGAAGCGACAACACACAAGAGCGCAACGGTTTCGCCATTCTCCCAACCGGAAAGCCACGCGAGGACAGTACAAGAGCACTTTTGCACGCACGGCCGACAGCTGGCGCGCTCTCCTCCCACTTATACATTTTTCCTCCTTTCGCGTATTAATCGCCGAGCGGATGATGGACTGTATATGCGCTTTAAAACGCCTCGGCCTTCGCGATGATTTTTAGTTTTCGATTAAATTGCGCGCCGCCTCGACCTACTTGCGACGTTTTTTTTTTTTACGGAACGCGCCTGATTTACGAGCGATCGAGAGACAATGGAATTATGCGACGATTTGCGGAGCTGTCGGGGAGAGGTGGATTGAAACTAAGCGCGTGGTTCGAGCGTGAGCTGTAGTTTTGTTTGAGTTACGGGCGGATTGGTGGTGATGGTTGGGGATATAGTTGTGCGGTCGTTGTTGTGGTTGCAGTTTCGCGATCGGTTATTGTTCTTGCCGATTCGTATCGGTGCTGGTGGGATAAAGGCGAAAATAATTTTCTAATTCGCTATTGTTCGCGGCTACGCTGTGGCTTCTCCGGAGGATGCTGGAATAGAAGCGTGTTTGTTGCGAGTCATTGCTTAGAGAAATAATTAACTGGGCTGTGGGCAAGCGTAAAAAACGGGAGGAACGAAAATGGATATAGCCGTGGTCATTCTGCTTTCAATGGATTGATTCAATTTGGTATTTCGGCGATTATTCACCTGTCCAAGAATCAATTTTTATCTTATAGGCTCGTCTGTTACCTTAGAAACTAAACAGATGAAAAACAAACTTATCTAACATTTTTTTAGTCAAATCAATTTACAAAAATACCTGTTTCAGTTTAAAGAATCTCATAATCTCTAATCGCAATCCACATCGCTCTTTGCTCTAAAACCTCCCGTTCTCTCTTCCTGTTTGAAAAAAACCGCGATGGCGCCGTACCAGATATGGTATTCGCGCGAGGAATGCGCACTTCAGACAAAACAAATATATGCGCCCGCCGACATGTTTGGCTTCGCCGGCGGCCCAACTTGTTATCTCGGGCGATAACGGCGACTGACACGGACTTATGGCTGTGTGCGGGGGTGCGATTGCTAAGTGCGCAAGGTGCGTCCTAAGGAGATGCGGTTGGGTGACAGTTGGATGTGACTTTATAATGTTATAATGTTCGTAAATAGGGCACTTTTTTGAGAAAGCCTTGCAAAATTTTCTTATAATTGGTGTATTTCGAAATTTGATACATTTTAAGGGGGAAAATTAATTATATTTCGCATAGGTGATGAGGGAGTGATAAAGTCAGCGCTTGGTCCTTGGTAGCTTTATTGCAATAAGTAACGATAATTGTAGCAACGTTTGACATTTCAATTGTCGAACGTCAGCACCTTCCGATAAACGAAACCTTGTTTTATTGTTTTATGCCTCTTGATTATTCATCAAATTGCAAGCGAGCCGGCTGCGGTAAAATTATATTGTCTCGCTGTCATTGTAATGTCAGACAGATCTACTTATAGCTTAAACTTGGCGCCGTATTTTTTGCGTAATAAGCTAAAAGTGATCTTAAAAGTACCACAGCTCCCAAAGTAATTCTAAGATTAACAGACCTATATACAACAAATCACCGAAACCTATAATTAAACTATAAATTAAAAACAATCCGGAAAACCCCAAAACCTCAATAAAAAAATATCATCAATCACTCCCTCAAAAAACCCACAATCACCTCAAAAAATCTACTCAACACATTCCGCGCAACACCTGTTCCTCGCTCCGCCTATCTCCGCATCCATCCTCACGCTCGCAATCGCATCTCTATTGACAATCTCGGCTCCCGCTCGTGTATACACAGAGTCGCGACTTTCGCGCGCGCGCGAGCCCAACGTCTTTAATTGCATTTGCGACGCGACTCGCCGTTACGTAAGCGCCGCGCGCGGCACGGAAACGCTTGCGCTGGTGTATAGCTTGTGTCTTAGGTGGGGAGCGCAAAAAAATGAGACCGCACAGCGTTTCCCTATATATCCACTTGGCGTCTCGAAACTTCCTTTTTCTGGATCGGTTGCGCCGGTTTTTTTTCTCTTTTTTTGGTTGAGGCTTTTTTGCGGTGGGCCGTTGGGATTTGGGTTTTTTTAGCGGTTTGATTGTTTAGGGAGGTGTGGGATTGGATTGGGGTTATATCGAGGAAGTTGGTGTGTGGCTTCACGCCGGTGGGTAAGCGATTTTTGTTTGTTTGGATATGAGCGTTGTGTAACGAATTGTTTTATTAAAATTATAATCACACTCCTCGTTTGGTAATGTGTATTAACGTAAATATTCACAACGGACAAAGGTCGTTTAGTTAAGCAAATCGCGAAAGAAAAAACGTTTTCAAACCTACCTTTAGCAGCTGCTGAAAGCTTTATATTACTTACACATGCACCTGCATAAGTGAGTTTTTCATCCACATGAAAACGAGCAAACATTTAATAACGCTGTAACTAAGAATAAGTAGGTTCGCGCCGCCCGCGTTTGCAGTATTTAAACGCTAGAGCCTTGAATTTAACGCAAATAGAAGCAATTTACTGCCTCTGCGCTAGATACTTTATTGTATCGCTTAAACGCAGCCGGAAAATACAAAACGAATACTTATGCAAACCAGTATCCACTAGCGAGACAGTCTCTCAATATTTCTCGTAAATTTCCACGCAAATACATACTTACCACTTAATCAACTCCATATTAGCTCAAATCCAGTTCGTTCTAAAACGTCAGCGCCGCATTAATCGGTTACATAGCGGCACATCCAGTTCTAACCAGAGGATCCTTACTCCCAAAGCATCTCGATCTCCGAAAAATAACCAACCGCCCGGCGCAGTAAACGCGATACTTAGCATGCCGTTAAATTAACTCTACCGGCCGTAAATTATTTCCATCTCGCGCGGCCGAGCCTTTGAGAGCTGCCCCGGAGCCCGAAATCTCGTTTAAATTTCCATCGGCCGGCGAAGTTTTCAAAGAAAACGAAAAGCTCACTCCCGCCCCGAAAAAGGCCGACTAAGAGGCTGCCATTATAGCCGAGCGTGCGGGCCAATAATCATTTTTTCTTTTTTTTTTCGGCTGCTGAAGGCGCGGCCGATTTCCCGGGTTAGATTAGTACCGATTCCCATGAGCGGCCGGCGCCGAAAACGAGATCCACGATTGGATTCCTCCATATAGCTTTTACGAGGAAATTTTCTGGCTAGATGGATAGGAGATCGAAGCTTCATTATAGATCGGTTTCCACGTGCGGATGACGCCGATCGGTATTTCATAGTACGTATATTTATACGTTAAATCAGGCGCGCACTGATCGGTAGGCTGTTCCAAAGCACGCAATATTTACAAGTGAAAAATCGGCAACAAGCGTGCCCGGCTCATAAAAATAACGAGGCTCGGCGAAATTAAACGCGCCGCTTAAAATCGGCCAACGCCCGCGCCGGGGCATACACACGTATCAAAGCGCTTCTCGGGATCGGTTGGACTTGGCTCCTCCGGCCTCGGAGCCAAAGCATCCCGAGATTTAGTGCGGCTTGCGTTCCTCTCTCGAAAAATGGGGCCTGCGAGGGGACCACCTGCTTAGTGGCTCTCGCGATCCAGGTAACTTTACCTGACCGATCTCCCGAGAGAGAAGGAGAGAGAGAGAGGGAGCGGGTTTTACGCGAGAGGGAGCTTGCCGCGCTGGGCTCTTCGAACAAAGAAGGAGGGCTCGGGAGAGCGAAGAAGAGAGAGAGAGAGAGGGACAGAGAGAAGCTTGGTCCACTCTATTTCTTGTTCTTCTTATCCTACCTCCGGCCCCGAGTTCTTCTATTGTCTCTCGCTTTACGAGCACTGCTGAAGTACCCCGCGATGATGTTTCCACTCTCTCTCTCGCGATCTTTCATTACGTTTGCTCGATTCCTTCCTTTATTACCCCCCTCGTCTCGTTGCGCGGATCCTCCCGGTCCTCTTCTTTCGTGCATCGTTTTTTTCATTACAGTTCCCTCTCTCTTCTTACCGATCGCCCTGCTTTTTTTCTACCCACGAGTTCTCGTGCGCATCGGCCCCCTCGTTTTCGTTCCCGGCTACCTCTCTCGATTACTGTTTTTCTCGCTTCACTTTCTCTCTTTTTCTCGCTCTCGCGCCGCCGGGATTTTTTTCTTCTCGCATCCTTTTCTTTATCCCTCTCTATATACATGTATACACCTCCTGCGTGCGCCCCCCCCCGTCCCTCTTTCGGCTCGTCAGATCCGCGCTCTCGAGCGCACAGTTATTTCCCTAGCTTTTTAATTTTCGTTCGATCCTTTGTCGAGCCCTAATGATAGCCCTGCGAGCCTGCAGCCGGGATCGCCCGCGCAATTATTCGAATTACGAGTGTATAACATGAAAAGAATGTGATTCGATCTTTTGTTCCTTCTTCGTTCCTTGTATTATCCGCTCGTCTCGAGCGATCGCTCGTATTTTATATATATATAAACTCGAGCGAACGCGCTTATTTGCAATGCCGTTTCCGCTTTTCTCAAGACCTTCGATCGGACAATCAAACATTTATGTAACTAATAAACGAAATCGTAAAAAATAATTGAGCGCGTCGGTAAAGCAGAACTCTACAGTGCTACTAAGCGTCGCGTCTTCGAGAGCTACTCTCGACTCGCGTCTTCCGTTATTCCCATTCTCTCCTGCCTCCTTCGGCTCCTCCAGCCCCGCGGTGTCATTTACTTCCCCGTATATGTAGCTGCACACATCAGCGCGGACTACACACACGAACGCACCTACATTCTCTCATCCTGCCGAAATTCTGGAAGCCGGCTTTCTTCTTTTCCTTTCCTTTTTACGAAAAAGTAACCCCCGTCGCCGGCCACTCTGTTCAATTCGTCTTTATCCCCTGTTCCTCCGTCTCTTTCTTTCCTTTTCAGCAAACCCGGACCGCGCCGCGTGTATATACCTGCGCAGTTCCGTCCGATTGTTCGAGCTATATATATATGCCTTATTCCTCGTGAGAGCTGAGAGGCAGTCGCGTGCGCAGCGCGGGAATTTAGGATGACATGAATAATCGCCACGAGAGTGAGCGTAATTGTTACGTCGATCAGTTTTTTTTTCGGATTCTGCACTTTGTTTTTTGTTTCGGCTAACGGAGTACGTGATTTTTCAGTGCAACACGCGCTGCATTTTGATTATACGTCTTGTATGTGCTCTTCTTCTTTTCCGCGTCGCGACGATAAGCGCGATACTCGCAACGGTGAGTCTGTATAAACATTGACTTTTGTTTGAATAGTGAATCATAGCTGCTCATATAATTGTCGCACTCGCTTTATGCTGACAATTATTCATATGTTTTCATTAATTTATCGTCCCGTACTGCCTACTTTATACACACTGGTAATTGGAAATTACGAACAATGCTTCAAACAAAGTAGCCGACAAACTTGATCGCCCCGCCGTAGAATCCCGCAATAGAATCGTCACTATACCCATCCAACACACCCCGAACCTATCCACCCGAAAATTCCATCTCCCATCACCGATTATACACTCTTCTCCCCTCGCCTAATCCCCATCATCCCCAGAAAATCCGAAAATCGTCCTTCTCGGATTATCTCACCGGCCTCTCTCACATCCTCAAAAAAAAGCATCCTCGCCGCGCGTATACATAATGACAGGGCAGAGAGTAGGCCGATTTTCGAGCGCGGCTGGGCATAAAGGAGAAGAAGAAGCCGAAGAGTTTGCACTGCACTCGGCGCCTGACGGCCGTCTCTAAACGGGCACACGAGCGAGAGTCGAGTGCTATAGACTCGCTTGTATGCAGCTGTGACGAAACGCGGACGGGAGAGTTAGGGAGCAGCTGGGACACGCCTTTGACTCGCGGAATTAGCAGCTGGGAAAGGATGCGGGATTTTCGGCGGGATTTTCGGTGGAAAGTTCGGGGAATGCGCGATGTTTGGTGAGGAGTGGTTTGTTTGGTTGAGGGGGGACTTTGTTTTTTAATGAAATGTGTGTCGAGTGTAGTTGCGAGGAATTGAATTGTTTAGTGGGGATTGATAACTGTTTCTTACTGTGAAATTAATGTATTATCTTGGAAAAAGTAATTTATCGTTGAAACGCGGGGAAAATCAATATTGATACGAGCACAGTTGCACTTGCTAATATTATCTTCTCTATCACGCGCGCTCGCTGTGTGAAAGAAAAAATAAACAGTAGGTGCGCTGCGTGGCTCCGATAAAACCCGTTCTAGAAAGGTACGTTCCTCGTTTCTAAAATCAATCCGGTATATAAAAAAAATGATTATCATCGCACCGATCCAAATACAAAAATGTTCGTTTAATCAACGCGTATAATCATTACTAATTAAGATTAGTATAAATGAAAAACTGCCTTTTTTAAATTTGTTATTTGATAATTCAAAAAACAAGTTTTTGGAATTTTTATACATTAATGATTACATTTTTCAAGGGCTTTGATAGATTAAAATCACTTATAGAATCTGTAAATGAGAATTAAAAATCGGTACTTTTCAAATAAACTATAGTCCGTTAAAATTCCGTCAATGCACACCCATCATCAACCATCCCAAGAATCCAAAAACCAATCCCTAAACAACACCTCAAACGCTCATCAACTCACAAATTCCACAACCCCGCAATAAACCTATAAACCCTCTCCTGCAGCAAAAACCGTCCATCCTCACGCACCTAAAAACGAACAAACCTAAACCCCAGCATCGATCGCTCCATCCAGAAAACAAAAGGGAAAATCCGTAGGCTTTAGCCGCGGCGCGATGCGATCGTAAAGCAAGAGAGCAGGGAATACGTGACTCGGCTCCGTAATAAAAAGAGGCGGAAAAAGGGAGGGAGACGGATAAAGAAAGCGCCTTGCCGAGCTCGCTAAGCGATATCCTGCATTGTTATCGCGCCTCGCGCGCCGGCTGCGCTGCTCCTCGGAGCTAAAAAGAGCCTATATAGGTTTTTCACGGCCGAGTCAGATTTAGATCTTGCGGAGGCTTGTCCGTCATTCGGCTCATTATTTTGAAATTTTCGATCGTTCGCTCTGTTGTAGGTATATGTAGGTGTATGCATGCAAGAGCCGAGCGGTGCATGCAAAGCGAAACGCGGATCGTAAAGCGAGCTTGTTAGCTGGAGACGGCTGCTTTTGTAGCTTTTGAAAGTCACGCGGCTATTTTGAAAAGCTTGTTTATTGAGGATAGAGGAGAATTTAGTAATAATGCGTTTTAGAGGGATATATCGTTTTTTTATGCAAGCATGCAAAGAAGGTAGAGAGAGGCTGATTCCTCCGAAGGAGGATTAATAAAGCTTAACGTCGAGGTGTCCAGTGTCCAGCGCAAATCATCTCCCCCAGAAGCTTTCCTCTTATTTTACCTCGAGAGAGATAAAACTCCGTAAAGGGCTCAATAATTTTTGTAAGCTTCACGATCGCACAATAACAAGTAGGTACACTCGCTCAGTCCGTTAATTTATAATCCATCCGATAAATCTCACCGCGCTCCCCATTTAAAACGAAACATGTCGTAATTATTAAACAAGAAACAGCCGGCGACACCTCATTAACTTACAATCAGCATAATTCAGCGGGCGTACGCCTGGACTTTCAAATCCGCGCCTAATTTATTCGCTTTTCAAGACTCATCAGCGCTACAGCTCGTTACCACACTACTATACACACACACGAGCGCCACAATGACGGCGCAGCAGCAGGAATCAATTATAATTTTCCCACCTCTCCCCCCCGCGCTCGTTTCATAAATAATACACAATTCGACTCGAGCGCTCGTGTAAATATTTCGCACCCACACACGGCGCGCATAAATAACCTGATCCGCGCGAGGCAGCTCTTTAGCCTCGATATGAATATACATTAACAAAAATAAAATAAGGAAACACATATATAAATACTAAAGTTCACGTACATAGTTATCCCCGGAGCGCCGTTCGCCGCTCACAAGGCGGCCCGTTGTCCAGGATTTTTCGCCGCGGTATATACCCCCGCGGTCAAAGCGCCGATTTATTAACTGCACATATATAAGCGAGCTTTGAACTTGGCAGGCGCGCGAGTCCAGCGCCGTGTATACTCACATAGGGGAGAGGTCGTTGAACCCGCGGCTCTCCGGACTCAATCGCGTTATTTAGCCAAAAGAGCTTGCGTCTGGTTTTTTCGATGAATTTTTGGAATCCCGAGAAGCAGTTGAGTTTTTCAAGGTTCAAATTGCAGGGTGATCCTTTGAATTTAGCGCGCTGCAGAGCGCCGGGCCGGTGCGTTCCTTTTTTGCGGGGCTTTTGCCGGCGAGCCGCCTGTAAATTACGCGTTTCCGTAGAGCTGGGAGAAAAACAAAGTTGAAAACGAGTTTTGAATAAGGAGAAAGAGTCGAGGCTGACCTTTTGCAAGGTATCTGCCGGGTTTAACGCACCGCTTGGGAGGCATGCAATTTTTTATAATGACAGATTAACAAATGTAATCGGCCGATAAGCACTTATATATGCGCACAAACCCAAAACGATTAACTCGCATATACATTTAAATCGGATTTCCGCATATCGGCCATAAAAATTACTTTGACCAATGGTCAGGCCATTATTACCTCCCACCCAAAATTTCCACCTGAAAAACGAAAAACTATACAAGTAAACCTCGTATATACACATCAACAAAAGACTCGAACCCACAACGCTCAGGTACACATACCCACACACTCGCTCTCCCCTGTCCGATAAGCGCCTCAGGGCGCTGATAACGCGGGCCACTTACATAGCTCCACTCTTTCATACAGCCAGCCGGGAAAATTTCTCGACTCGGCAATTTCAACGGTTCTCGCACCCGCTCGGCTCGCGCATTGTTATATCGAATTATATAGCGCGCGCTTGCGCCGGATGATGCACGCGCGTGCGGAGGCTGCTAATTTATCGGGCGGCTCTCGTTGCGAAGCCAAAGAGCGCAGCTGGAATTGCGAATGAAGCGTTCGGAGCGAGCTGGAAGGAGCCGGGGTACTTATGGAGTTTTTTGCCGGGTTCGATGGAACGGAAGTTTTTTGATTATACGGTTAGCTCGTGGGGGACGTGTCGTTAGGTTGTGGATGCGTTATTGTGGGTTGTAGCTGCTTGGATGGAAAATTAATTAGTTCGCGCGAATTTCGTTGTGGGGAGTAACTAGGGTTTAATTGGGTAACGAGCAGTCATAATTATGTTAATGATGAAACCTTGTTAAAACCTTATTAGGGCCTATTTAATTTTTTATGCAGATAGGACAGTTGTGGGCTTTTTAAAAGTAGATGCAGCTTAGCTATAAGTAATCAAATTAGTCATTAAATTGAAATTTTTTGTCTATCTCCAAGTTATATCCAAAAATCCTTAAAAAACAATATTACACTCTAGAATGCTTTCAGATTCTCACGCGTTTAAACCACACAGCATTCAATCATCCATCCCATTACAATTAGCATCTCCCACATCCCAAATTTTCCCCAGCCATACATCAAGTCCACACCACACTCCCCCTACTCCCATCATACACCTAAAAAAACAAAAAGCCTAATCCAGCGGCGAAAATCCCCCGTCAACCTGGAAATGATCTTTCAAAATTCCTCGCGCCGAAACATCAACGCTCCGCAGCCTCCTCTACCGATGCAAATCCTTTAAACCTCTCCTGCCGCTCCCCCCTCTCTAAAAAAAATCCTCTCTCTCTCCCAAGAGAGAAAGAGGAGAGAGAGGAGAGCGCGTCCGGCCGAGTCACGCGCGCTGCCAGTCGGCTATTACACACGGCGAGTGCAGTCTCGCTCCGGCCATTCGAACGAGCGGACGCGCGGGCGCGCTGCATTTATAGCCGTGAAAGCCATCGTTGTGTGTGTGTGTGTGTGTTTGCAGCTGCGCCGAGTATCTGGAAAGAAAGAGGGAGAGCGGAGGTGTTCAACTGCTCGCGCGGTAAGGAGATAGAGGCGCGTGGGTGGATGGATACGGGGCTGGTTGGTTCAGTGAAAGTTGCAGGGAGGCGAGCTCGGGCTTAGTTTGAGAGGAGTTTTCGTGGATAGTTTACATGTGCGCTGCTGCAGTGTGGATTATGGAGTTGTTTTGTAATTGGTGATCTTATAGTGCTGTTGGGATATGTGAATGCCTTGTGAATGCTATACACTGTGCGCGAGATGTAGCTGGTCGTTTGGAGATTTTTAAGTTTGATACGCAGGTTTTTGTGTGTGTTTGTGTGAATGTGTGTGTATATCTTTGTGTGTGATTCTGTTTCTACTGGACTAGAAAAATTTAAATGAGCCCTAATTATGCTCAAATTAGATGTCTTCCTTCATGGCATTTTACATTTAAGGCATGCCACTGCAGTTACTCAAACCCGAGTTAAAATCTAACGAAATGCCATATAAAAAACCAAATCTCGGTAAATTCACATCTTGAAAAAAATCGAACCCGCGCAACAAGTCAAAGCTTAGACCTAATCCAATCCCAACACAACCAGCTCCACATATACATAAACCAATCCCCAGCGCATCCGTTCGTCATTACACTCTCGCGAAAACCGAACAATGTACCTCGTAAACCTCCAACCATAATAACATCCGCCGATGATTTACACACACCCGCGTGTAATACACCCTTCTCACAAACCAAAAAAAAAAAAAAAAAAAACGAGCGCTCCGAAACGCTCGCGCGACGAATCCGTCGGAAACATTCATTACACGCGCCGCTCGTGTATGTACTTTTCTCCTCCGCGTAATTGCGACTCTCTCTCTCTCTCTCTCTCCGCAGGATCCCACCGACAACAGATGTATGTGCGCCCGGCGATTGCCTGCCGTTTGCCCGCGCCATTTGATAAACGCCGATAACGACCGGCTGGGAGTTATGCTTTATTGGCTGGCGGATAGCGGAATTATGCCAGCCCCACCGTGGATTTTTTTAAATGTAGTTGATTATGAAGGAGCGAGTGTTGATTGTAAGGGACGAGGGGCGGCTCCGCAGAGATGGTTCTTTAATTAACGACGCAATTAAAGAAGCGGTGGATACGATGTATACAGCGTCCTTCGAGTGTACGAGCTCATCTGCCTTTATGACCGCTTATGGTCTCGTTGACTTCCACGCTGGATCGGTTGTCCATTTGAATAATATGTCACGCGCGGACGGTATGATGATGTCCAATCGATGACGCAAACTTTGTTTTTTGCGCTCAAGTTAATGCAGATGCGGCTGACGCGAGCGCTCATTACGCGCGATCGGAGACGCTTTTCCATATAGCTTGACGATTTTAATGTAGTGGGGAGATTCTGCAGAACGTCTATTGTCTATTTTTATGTCTGCATACCGATCTGTCCATTAATCCTCCTCTACTTATTCAAACCGGCATCCAACCCATACTCAACCATCAGCAAACAGGCATTAAAGCGTATTCAAAAACGCCAACAATAGCGGCCTGCCTTTAAAAAACCGATTTTTCCAGCATCGATCCCCAGTCCCCCCTAATTAATCTCATTATTCCAGCCCGCATCGGCGCTCCTCTTGTCAATCCCCGCAAACGTCTCTGCTTCTCTCATCACGCACTTCCTGCGCGGCGCTCCTTGCCTGCCTGTCCACGTTCCGACGAATCTCCAGTTTCTCCAACGCGACATCCGATATATGCGGCCCGAATTTTAATATCGCCAGGCGCCACGCAGCACTGAGCGCGTGTGACTTTTTTCCTCTGCCCGATGGCATATAGGACGTGGATCGGTATGCTTCCGTCCTTTTCTCTCTGGTAGAGAGGATTTCGGTGTTAGCGATTCAGTGATGTCGAAGGGCAGTGGATGCACGGCTGGACTTTGATCGATGAATCGCCGGGGCGACGCTATTAATCATCGGGATACGGTGTATTGTCCGGGGCTCGAAGCGCGAGGATGTACGGTTAATCGAGAATTCAGATCGGACGATATTGGCTTTCTAGGAATGGGTTTTTGAGAAAGTGGCGCTGGGTGAAGCCTTAGGAGTTCGGTTAGGCGTTTCTGAATGAGTTGTCACTTTTGGCGTGAGTTTGTCGATTAATAATTATTGACCTCGGATTTTTATTCGCGGTTTTACGACGCTTTTGATTTATGGTTTGTACTTAACTAGGCACTAAATTTTCAATAGCATTTTTATTACAGTTTTGCGTTAGACTTATCACAAAGTACGAAGGATTCTTTGTAATATTCTTTGATGAGTTATAAATTAACGTTCGCGCTGTTAATTAAGACAATTTGTCCACGCCTCAGCGATCTTTATTTTTATCAACAATCGATAACCATTCTCAGGGCGCAAAGCTACATTAGTCCTTAACGACCATCCCGCTGTGCTTCCAAAAGGGCTATCAATAATTGACCGTGAGATACCAAGGGATCATTAATCATTTCATTTACCAGTTGTAATCGAACTATCACACTGTACAATTGCCTCTACCGTACGCTTAAGAAAAAAATCAAATACCGAACCAGCCATATTACACTTAATCAAACGATCAAAAAAACCAATATCTAATCGAACTTCCTCTTTTCCAATTGCAGAAAAGGACCGCCAAGATGAAGGGACAGGCAGCCCTGCTGCTGGTCCTGTTGGGCACGGCGACGTTGGCTTTGTCAGCGACCGAACCACCCAAAATAGTAAAGACCACCGAGGCTCCTGCAGATGTTTCTACAACGCCTAAACCGAATACCAGTACCGAGTCCGTATCGTCAATCCTCAGCGTCGACACCAAAGAGATCCTTGTCCAGAATATGCGATCCGAGGATGAGGATACTAGTAACGAAAAGGTGATTAATTCTGCTGGTCTATGGACTGATTTATAATTTTTTTTTTTCTGTTCAATTGCTGAAGGCTATTTTTTGATATTTATCTTTTATTTAAGAATTGAAGAACTTACAAAAATGTATAGAGTAAAGAAAAGAGTTGCGTTTTTTATGAAAAGTAAACTTACCGTCCAGGATGATTCTTAGAATTAACGAAAGTTCTGACGCAAACGCACACTTGAGATCTTCTTGCGCATTTTAAATTTCTACCTACTTTTCAGTAGCCGATACTTACAATAAGTATTACGTCAGAGTATTCAAAACTCTTTTTACTAGCGAAAAGTTTCACCCCATAAGCAAAGCACGCGTCATCTATACAAATATATTTCCCACTATCAAGATCTGTCCTATAAATTTAAACAATCCCAATTACACCCTACCATGCAAACTAACACCTCGAACACTTCAGATCACAGAGGAACTGGCCAAGGTGATCAAGGCCCAGGCCAAGAAAACCAGCGCCAAGCCAACCCCGATTCGCGTGCCCCTCAGCAAATCCAGCACCATCGCCGCTGCCCATGGTAGCTACAACACCAGCACCGACAGCCAGGCTCTAAAGGACCTACTTGAGGCTGAAGACATGGTCTACAACGAGGACATCGATGGTATGGACGAAGACGACGACGACGATGAATACGCCGACGATGACGACGACGACGATGATGACGACGAGGACGACATCATCGACGACGAGGAGGTGATGACCGGCTGCCCGGACTACTGTCGCTGCGTTGGACAATACGCCGCTGCTACGACTGCTAGGTATGTGTGCAATCTTGCATGTGTCTATCATCAGCAATAAAATTTTATCCCAAGACTAAAAAATTATGTTGTTTATTCTTATAGATGCAGCAAGCTGCTGGAGGACCAGGGCTTCGGCTCGGGCATCGCTCACTTGAAGATCGAAAACGCCGGAGACATCCGTCTGGGTCCACATGCTCTGCGCAAGTTGGGTCTGAGACAACTCGAGTCCATCAGCATTGTTGACACCAAGATCGTCGAGCTCGACCGTACCGCCTTTGACGGACTGCGCGAGCTGTTTGCCGTCAACTTGACGCACAACGGCCTCACCTACGTACATCCTGATACCTTCCAGAACAACTCGCAGCTCAGCCTGTTGACCATTTCTCAGAATCCGCTGAAGATGATTAACAACAGGCGCGGAAGTAACGACTATCTGCTCGATGCTCCGAGCGTTACTGAGCTGGGTAAGTAAAGGCTTTTATTATCTTTTTTTTTTTGTATTTTGAAATATTGATGTGTTGAATTCGATTGGAGTATTTTCATGAGCGGAAGGATCTGGAACGGCTATACTTATTTTTCTTATTTCCATTGATAATCAGAAAGTACTTTCGAGTTTCATATCTCTTTGCAATTTCAAAGATTTCTTTATCGATATAAACCATATTTAAAGATGCAGTAGATAAATGTAAATAAAGAATAATTTATGAATCAAAGATACAAGAGATTTATGAACTCGTGTGAGTGATAAAGTTTGTAATCACACAAATCACCAGTGATTAATGATGCGCTGAACCTGTGGCGAGAACAGAGGCATTTTTTACGTTCTTATCTCCTGACTCGTCGACAGTAAAAAACAATGTTTAAGAAATAATGCACAAAATTAATCACAACTTAAGAAACATAAAATGCAAAAATATACATATATTTTTCATATTATACGTATATCTGTAGACAATTTGGCTTTCAATTTCTACCTGATCAAAAGCTATGCACATGGAATTTCTTGTTAAATTCACCAACATAGTTTATGTTTGAATCAAAATAGAAAAAAACAAATATAATTGGAATATTTCAAAAAATTCAAAAGATAAATCACAGAACCCTAAAGATCAATATCTTTTGTACAGACTTCTCCGACAATCAGCTGACGCGCCTGCCAAAGCGCGCCTTTGCCAAGATGCCCAATCTTGCATACATCAGTCTGAAGCACAATAGGCTGAGCAACATCGAGAAGGACCTGTTCAACCCTATAGACTCTCTAGTGGAGCTGGAACTGTCGCACAATGTCCTGTCTGATCTGCCGGTTGACCTGTTCAAGGGCAAAAACCTGCAAACCCTCAGAATCGCCGGCAACAGCATGACGTCCCTTGGCAACATTAGGTAAGTGAAGCGACAAAAAATTTACATATACATAATTTTTAGATAAGAATTTTTCACTGACTTGTTTAACATTTTCAGGGCGCCAAAACTGACGACACTGGACGCCTCGATGAACCGTTTGAAGGTGATCACCAAGACCGACCTGAGCGGTGTCCCCGGCCTTGACCAGCTTCACTTGAACTACAACAACCTGAAGAGGATTCATCAACACGCGTTCGTTGGTCTTGACCAGTTGAACTACCTCGACCTCAGCAACAACAATCTTATGACTCTCAGTCTCAACGAGCACCACTTCAGAACCAACTCGCGTCTCCAGGTCCTCTTACTGAGCGACAATCCCGACCTCGAGACTCTTCCCACCTTCCGTACCAGCGCCCAAGAGTTCGAACGTTACAGGTACGTACACCACTTTGATCTCAGTCTGTTTCTCATTGATCCGTTAATTAAGACTAACTAACAATCACATTCCCCCAGCATCTACCGGTTCGAGTGCGAGAACTGCGGTCTCACCTTCATCGAAACGGGTACGTTCGACGCAATGCCAGCCATGTCTCAGCTCAACCTCGCCCGCAACAAGCTCACCGCTCTGCCCAAAGACCTGTTGCGTTCCCTCTCATCGCTACGCGAACTCGACCTCTCTAAGAACCGCTTCGACAAGCTCGATGATGACATGTTCGAGGGTGCAACCTCCCTCACCAAGCTCAGCTTGGCCATGAACTCGTTCGTGTCCGGTCTGAGGGTCACACCATTCCGCAAGACACCCAATCTCATGCGCTTGGACGTCAGCTATTGTGGCATGCAGAGGATCTGGAGTGAGGCTCGTGAACCAATCAAGAGTCTCAGGTAAGCGATAACCCTTTGTCTAAAATAATGTCTTCATTAACACCGATCCTGGTTCTGAATATTAAAAGACACAAACGTAAATACCAAAAATTTTCTAAATAAATAAAAACCATTCTACTTTTCCAGATTCCTTTACCTGCACAAAAATCGCCTGACTCGTGTGACAGTCGAGGAACTGCGCGCCATGCCAAATCTTTCGGGTCTGGACCTGTCACGCAATCCTCTACGCTGTGATGAAGACCTCAGCGCGGCCATCCAATGGCTGCAGGATAATAACGTAACGCCAACCGAGATGCGCTCAATGAGCAGCATGAAGCACGATTTGGAGACCGGACCAGATTCTGAAGCCGTCAGCCAATGGACCGACCTGGGCAAGAAACTCTGCGATAGCTGGGAAGGTGGACCACCGGCCAGGCCTGCACCGAGAAAGCCAGCCAAGAAGACCCAAAGTGCTGGAGCCCAAGCTGCGGCTGCGGCACAGGATAGCGCCGAAGATGGTCTGCCCTCGATGCCTGGACCATTCATCAAATTCGATTTCAGCGATGACACCAGCTATGCTGGCAACAAGGTAAGATATTGTCTTTTTTTAGTGGTAGATATTTTATAAAAAGGTCTTTATAAAAAGATCCGATATCTAGTTAGGAGATTTATAATTTGAACCTGCTATACTAAATTGTAGTGAAAAGTGCAGTGAAATTTATTAATTTTTTAAATTGAAAGTATTTTGAGCAATCTACCGTTGTTAAAAATTTTCAATCTCTGAGATAATTTTTTAAGATTATGTCTTAACTGAAACTAATTCTCATTTCCATCGTCATTAAAAATCTTTACAAATCAAAACCAATAACCAAAACTAACAAACATTTCTTCCCTCCCACAGCTGGACTACGGTCAGGGCCACAGCGCGAACAACGACGAGATGGAGAACGCCTGGACGAATCAGGACCAGGAGTACGAGGAGATCGCCAACATGGCCAATGTCCACTACCGCGAGTGGTACAGCGACGCCCTCTGGCCGGTGGTAACCGTCGTCCTCGTGACCCTCGCCGTTCTCCTCCTAGCCGCCCACTTTGCCGTCTGCCTGGCCAAACGTCGTGGACGTGGCCCCGTCATCCGCACCCCCATGATCCTGCGACCTGGCCTCGTCGACAGCAAGAACTGCGGCCTCGTCTACAAACCCCTCCAGGAGGAGATCGCCACACCACACATGCCCAAGCGCGGTAGCTTCTACTCGAGCAGTACATTCCACTACGACAAGATCGTACCCGAGAGCGTCTAAAACTAAAGCTGTGACTGTGGAAATGCGAAATAAGGGATCTTGCGTAAAATTTTTACGTATTTGGCGTGGTTCGAAGCTCTGTATTTTAATGATGCACTGTAGAGGCTTTTGGATTACAGTGAATTGATCGATTCGAGAGGTATTTGAAATACTGACACTGGTAGAGTGTGGAAGGAGAATAGTTTTATGATTGTTGGTAATATTTGAAAAATTATTACTTTTGTTAAACTGCAAAAACGTTTGGGGAAAAAGATTTTACGCAAGATTTTTTTACTGAAGGAATCGAGGCTCGTGTTTGAGACGCCGAAAAAATCCTTTTTTCTGTCGTTTTATTTTTCACGAGGTATGAGGGTGATTTTTTCTATTCTCCGTGATCGCATATCGCTGGTTTTAGTTTTATCTCCAAGAATAAAACTCGGCTATATGAGGCCTCGAGGAATTGGAGTGTCATTCCCTTTGAATTTAAAGAACTGAATGTGTTGTATTGACATCGATAGACTTCGTTACTTTGATGAGAGCAGAGATGAAAAATATTTTTGTATCTTCGAGACCAAGTTGAAAGAATAAGCTACTGTGCATTCACAAAAGATAATATTTTTATACAAAAACAAACGTACTATAGACAATAAGTTTTCCTCTTTTTACTTTTGTTTGACAAAAGTATGCTTTCTTGGGTAGAAAAAACTACAGTCTCTGGCGCAATAAAATGTAATTTTTCATTCAGATTAATATGATCCGAACAAACTATTGGATTCTGAAATAAACCTAACTTAATGCGCTCAAATTTGCTAAGACAATAAAGATAAAGAATAACGTTAAACGATCAGCGTGTCTGAATGAAAAAAATATTCTCTCAAAGTAACGTGATACGTCATCTTGGTAGTAACCTTACGGAAAATTTTCATTTGGCGTCATTACAGATATACTATTTGTTACCGAGTTCCAAAGGTCCTTCGGTATATTAATTGTAATTTTGTAATCGCTATTGAAAGAGACCAATACCGTTATAACGTAAACATTGTACTTTAATTATTATAGTATTACAAAGAAAGGAAAGCAGCTTGTTAATTTACTATTTTTTATGAATGTAAAAACTAGTACAATAATCGTTACGTTGAAACAATCAATTTTCCGTAGGGTGTATTTATGAAAAGAAAAACTTTCCAAATGCTGCGAGAATTCCATTGAAAAATTAGCCCTTTTTGTGGACCAAACAAATTTTTATGAATATATATGTATATTGTATGGTAGATGATTGCGAACAAATTATTTTTTAAAAACTCGTTGAAAGTTTTGGTCGTTTATCTGTATCTTAAACTTGTTCTTTATACAATTAGTTCGCTGAAGAGCTAGTGCCAACTAGTTTGAAAACAAGAAAATTACGAACGTACACACTTTAGGGAGTGTTCCGCTTTACTGCAATTTTTGTTGATGTCGCCATGTTCGCGGGATATCTTAAATTTTAGTTAACTTAACGCATATTATCACATAAGAGAACAATAGAAAACGTAATAATTTTTGCAAGTACTTGTATAATATTTTTTAAGTATCGTGGAAATATAGTCCTGGGCGGGATGAGCAAACAAAAAAAAAACTGTTAACGATTAGGGTTGCGTTGAAGGAATGAAATAGTTCCGATTCTCTAGACTACATTCGATTGAAACGCTGTAACACAAATGTAAAAATTTTTTGCAATATCTTTGGTAGCTAAATCAAACTGAATATAATTTTTCTTCAACGTCGTGAAAAGCTGCTGGCAAGTGTAAGGCATCTCGTTTGGTTTTGTTTTCGATGAGTTGAAGAGGTCGTAAAAAGCCCAGAAATAGTAATACGTGTTAATTTTGAATAATCTTAAAAGAACGGATGGAAATCAGAAATAAAAGAAAATCAACGAAGTGCTCCTACGAAAGTCCGTTGCGCGTACCGTTTTAATATATATATAAGCTGCGCGCTTGGGACGTTTCGTACAAAAATAAGTACGAGCGTTTCGCACAACGCTTCCCGCTGTAAATAATATTCTCATAACGTTTTAATAAAATTTTAAATATAGAAAAAAAAATCTACAAAAACGCTTCTGTTTCTTTGCCTGTGCCAATAAACGCTATATAAACATTTACTTCTGTTGTATTCGCTTCAAGGATATATATAGTTATGGATTCACTTCTTGAAATGATTTCTAAGTATATTTACTACTTAACTTACTCTTAAGCATTTATTATTTACTTATTAAAAGATTACAAATGTATATAACTCTGTGAGAAGACGTATTAATAAAAAATAAATGTTTTTATAAACCAGTTATAAATTGTGATTATTTTATTATTTAGTTCAAGTATAATAACAATAAAAATACTTCAGTATTTCATATTAAAGTTCTAAACGAAAAATATAAATATATAAAATTTTGAAATTCGAAAAACCTGACGCTCGACGACCATCCGATCCCTTTCGACTTCACACCGGCCGGTTTTTCAATAAAAACAATTCGTATTTAAAATCCAAAAAATCTAAAAAAAAAAAAATTATCTGCAACGTAATGCCTCAATTAAGCAAAATCTAAACCGATGGCGACCGTAGGAATAAACGGCTTCGGCCGCATTGGCCGAATGTGCCTGAGAGTCTGCTTGGAAAACGACATTGAGGTTAATTATTGTTACCATTCTCCGTCACCAAAAATCTAACCCAAACCCCTCTTAAACCCTCAGATCAAACACATAAACGATCCCTTCATATCCCCGGACTACATGATCTACCTGTTCAAGTACGATTCCAGCCACGGTGTCTTTGCCGATCCGATATACTGCGAGGACAATACGATTATCATAGATGGTAATATGTCTGTTGTATGGATTAACATTGCTGGCGTTGTGGAAACCGTTTTATTAAAACGATCGACCATTCTCAAAGACATTTTATTTGAACACGAGAAAGAAGAATCACGACGTCGCACGAGAAGGAGCCGTGCAAGATCGATTGGCGCGCGGCCGGCGTGAGTTTCGTCATCGAGTCGACCGGTGTTTTTACCGATGTGGACAAAGCCAAGGCAAGTATCGAAATATTAGTTTTGTAGATTTTTCTACTGGTTGTTGAATAATGGTTGAGCAGTATGGAAAGTTTATTTGCACTGCACTGTTTGGAATTAATTAACTTTAAATATCATAGTTTGATTTTTTGTTTTCGGTTTTTATTGTATAAGTACTGTAGTAATTTGCTAATCACATGCATCGCATGCACAGTAATTTAAAAATTTGTATAATAGACGTCACATTCTCTCTTTTTTATTTAAATGGTATTTAAAAACTCAAACCAAGTCCTACTAACTATTTTAAAACATCAGCAGAACACGAGAAAATATTTCATCACATAACATCTTACTAAAACTACTAAAAATAATCCAGATGCACTTTAACGGCGGAGCGCAGCGCGTCATAATAACATCCCCGTCAGCCGATGCCCCAACCTTCATCTATGGAGTAAATCATCGCCAGTGGGATCCTCGACGTTACGGCGGCTGTATTTCAGCCGCCTCCTGCACAACCAACTGCGCCGCTCCTATTGTCAAACTTATGCACGATAAATTCGGAGTCGAGGAAGCTATGATAACCTCGATTCACGCCTGCACTGCCAATCAGAAGATAGTTGACGGACCCACCGGCAAGGTTTCTTTTTGATGAATTTCTTTAGGTTTTTTTTTTATATTTTGAATTTTTAGTTGGAGTTTGGATTTTTTAGTTGTGGAGGGAAGGTAGGAGCGGAATGCAGAATATTGTGCCCTCGTCCACTGGAGCAGCTAAGTGTCTGGGTCGGGTTATTCCTGAGCTGAGGGACAAGATATCAGCCATCGCGTTTCGTGTGCCCGTGGCTAATGTTTCCGTTTGCGATATGACCTTTAGGTATTATTTTTTATCGATCTTGTACGTCATCTAGACTAATTTTTGAGGTTGTTGGAAAAAAGTGTTACAGTTGAGATTGATAGTTTAAAAACGAAAAAATTTAAATCGTTCAGTAGGCATTAATTAATTTCAGAAATTTTAGACAGCAGAGAAAGTTTTACTAACAAAAATTAATAATTTTCATAAAATTAATCAAATCAATTTTAATTTTTTCACCTTAGTTTTTAACGATTTGAACTTTATTAATAAATAAAGTTGAAAAATCATATGAATAAAATAAATAATTTATTCATTGAAATTTTAAAGTAAATATTTTAATAATAACTCTAATTTTAAAATAAAAAAAAATAATTTTTCATTTCAAATAGATTTGTGCAATTCGAAAAATAAAAAATTGAAATACAATATCGAGAGATATTATTTTAATAAGAATAAGGTATATTATTATTTAACATAAATCGAAGAATTTATTTTAATTTTCTAAAAAAGATTAATCATACTTAAGTAAATCTATATATAACCCCATTAGAATTAAACACATCTAAAAATATGCATTATCCATTCATCCTGCGACCCAATTTCGCTATCACCTCCTCAATATACCGTTCGACCCACTTTCTGCCCAAACTTCTACGCGACACCACTCACGTACACGCAAAAAACCAAAACACCTTTCTTCAAACCACTCCGCAAAAGCATCACCTCCCGCCTATCCGCACATCTCATCCCGTAAACCCATTTCATCATACTTCCTGCTGCGCAAGCTAACGCAATCGCTGTATCCAGAGTGAGTCAGCCTGCTATGTTCGAGGAGGTGAAACAGCTGATGCGGCACGCGGCCGAGGGCGAGCTGCGCAACGTGCTAGGATACACGGAGGACGACTGCGTGTCAACGGACTTTAACCACACGGTCTATTCGTGCGTCTTCGACGCGAAGGCCGTCATACCCCAGACCAGTACTTTCGTCAAAGTCGTCGCTTGGTAATTTTGATAAGGATGGTTTTTTTATGATTTTAAATGAAGAATGTAGTTATTTATGATGGTTAGAGAAGGGTGGGTAAACTTTTTAGTTTGGAGCTAATATAGTATATTTGAGAGTTTTCATCAGATTTCGTCAGTATGAAACTTGGA